>JADGIL010009521.1:0-13379 GCA_020352625.1 Cactoblastis cactorum | reverse complement strand
CGTCATGATCGGACTTGCACCTCAGACCTCTTGGTTGAGAGGCAATACTTTACCACTGCGCCACCGAGGCTTTCGACTAGGATCTTTTGTTTTAAATCATTTTCCTTGATTAACTTCGACGATCTGCGGGGGAAGAGAAGAAACTGGCACGTTTTATTTTTCATTTAAGGGACTTTACACTTACACTACACTACACAGATAGCAAAAGTGATAAAAACGGCCACTTTTGCTATTTGTTACTACAAGGAATTATAATTTTATAGTTAGTATTTTTAAAATAAACTTCAGAATCTATACTTCAATCTAATCAAGCGGATTTTTGATAAATTATATTTGCAGTGATTTTTTAGCTCATGGCGGCGCTGGTGTAGTTCCTCTTAAAATTGAATTTAAACATATGTACTTTAATTTAAAAAATTTTTTTTACAGATTCCATTGGCTAGACGTCGAACTAAAACAAAATGAGAGAAAATTAAACATGTACCTGGAACGTCACACAATTTGCTCGTGTTATGTGTGCACCACTAACCCCGAAGAACTGATGAAGTTGAAAATACAGACGAAACTATCGGACTCTCTTAAAAAGAGGATAGTTGACTGTGTTAACCTAGAGATAAGCAATCTAATTATACCTGTTAAACAAATTTTCGAACAAATATATAATTTACTATCAGAATTGCAAGATGCGCCATTTTCTGATGAGTACGCACTGGTGTATAGGAGACTGGCCAGCCTCCACGCTTATGTACTGAACAAAAAATTATATAACATTATTTTGGAACAAAACATTTGAAACTTGCCATATTATGTACATATATACGCGCTTTTGCCCGCATCTGCGCGTATTTAATTTGTAATTATACTGGATTAGACCTTCGATATTACTGTAAAAACAGCATAAAACTATCCAGTGGCTTTTGTGTGATGCTCGTGCGAACATTCAGACAGACAGCCAAAATTGCTAAAATAAGTTAGTTTTGGCTTCTATTGGCCCTATAAAGACCCCTCATAATGTTTACTCGTTACTACCGTCTATGTACAGATATACTTTTACATATTTCAAGTATTTCTAACATGTATCAAAGCTATATGTTTTGAAATAATTTAATATATATTTTTTACGGCATTTGTTTCATAGCAGTTTTTGATAATAAAAAAAATATTTTACATAGTACTACAAGGATTTTTTTTTTTGTTTGGCCACTTAGTCGCACGCCATGTTTTTTCTCAAATCGCGCTCAAAGATAACTCGTAAATCATGGTTTCGAAAATAGTGTCGATTTATTTCTAGACTGCTCTAGACACTAACCTGCTAAATGCATGTATAACTGATTAAAAAAAGAAATACTGTTTTCTTAAAAAGGGAATCGCCTGCAATAAACCTTATTTTAAGTCTTAGAATACCAAAACAGTCTCCTAAGTATAACAAACACTCCTTCTGCAAACCAAATCTATTCAGCCAAAGCGAAATAACGCGGACAAATATAGATATAGGATAAACTGAGAGTCTGCCTTTTTTAAAGTCTGTTAAAATTAAAAAATGTGACACTTAAACACTAATGTGAACTCGCTGAATGTTCATTAATTTTGTATTCTCTTTCAAAAATAACATTTTCAAAATACATGTGAAATAATTATTTTAATACATTATATTAATTCCAAAGTTATAGGATTTAAAGTGAGCTCGCGACCGTTGGCCCGCGCTTGCGCCGCATACGTCATTTTTTGACAATCATTCAGTCCATTCCAGGAGCTGTTCCGTACCGCTGCCTTATATTTCCCTAAAAATCATTGAATAAGTCCAATCCTAGTGCTCTGAAACCTTGTGTTGTGCCAAAATGTACAAATATTACTAAAACGACGAAAAATTTGTTATTCCTAGTTCCAACAGACTTAAAAATACGAAAAATTGGTTATGACTGTGTTCTAGAGCGTGTGAACTTGTGATTGACATTTTTAATTCACACAAGAGACACATCGCGCAATATAATATACTCACCCTGAAATCTAAAAAATCAACTAACGGAGCTTTACTGAAGCTACATATTCATCACGCGTTCTCTTGCGTTCTCTTTCGTAGCATTTAGAATTGTCACAGATAATACGCAATGTTAGCCATCAGCCGTCATGCAGCTATTAACCATCTATTGGCTGATCGCATCATGAGGCCCACGGTCCTGCAGCAAATAGTCGGTGATATGCATAGGTGACATGCTAGTGACAAGTGACCGAGTATCCCGCTACCACATACAGATATTACAGAAGTCGATATTTCTGCCTTTGCCGAAAAAAATATATTTTGATCCGGTATTACTCACGTCAATTTTTAGTCTGTATCGCCGACGACCGTTTCGTCCTATTCAGTAGGCGAGTATTAGGAACGTCGTCGATGAGTTGCTCGGGAGCGCTTTATACGTAGATTTACTTCTGTTCTGTGTATAAATATGTGGTGTCGCGCGCGCCGCCGACGACACTCCGTGTTGGCTGATTGTTTAAAAATGTATCAAGTTTCCTAAACTGCAGATTCGTTATCTGTATCGATAATCAAGTATATTCCAAAAAGAATTTTCAAAAAATATCTAAGGTACAAATTTCACTCTTCTTCAGTTTTATTAAATGTTGATGTGATTTGACAATAAGACAGACATCAGACATTTTGTTTTCATGTTACATTAATCTTCTATTCAAACATAAAACCTGCGTCCATTTTTATATAAACAAAGCTTTAGTCGAACTCAATTGAGCTATACGTCTAACGACCAAAAGCACAATATACCTTGACGCAAACTGATTCGATATGCAGAAAAACTGGTGGTATTTAACAAGAAGTCGGTTAAAAAAGAAACATGATCCAGTCTCCCATCGTCACTATTATGAAGACGTTTCTTCTATAGCTTCCTTGTATTGTTCGCACCAATGTTCGGGAGTTTTGTCGAATGCCTGAAAATAATAGGAATCATGATTTCTGATGAGATGAATAATTTTCTATTCGTCCACCCCCCGAATTTGCCACGACATAATCTATACTTATAATAAAACTGTAACTGAGCTATGTCTATACATGGGAGATATTTAAGAAAAACATATATTGGGATTTTTTATAGGACCTATAGAAGCCAAAACGATTATTTTTAGAATTTTTGTCTGTCTGTATGTTTGTACGCGCATCACACAAAAACTACCGACCAGATCTGGGTGAAATTTGGCACAGAGATAGACTATGAGCTAGATTAAAAGATAGGCTACTTTTTATCCCGGAAAAGTGTACGATTCCCGAGGGTTTTAATTTATAGTAGGTAACTGTCGGACGAAGTCACGGGCTAGTTATAAATATATACAAAATGGATACTGGCTACTATAGGTACTGGTTTCACATCTATACATACTATAATAGAATTGTAACTGAGCTATGTCTGTACATGAGACATATTTAAGAAAAACATATATAGGGGCTCTTTATAGGACTTATAGAAGACAAAACTATGGTTTTTACAATTTTTGTCTGTCTGTCTGTATGTTTGTACGCGCATCACACAAAAAATACCGAAGGGATCTGGATGAAATTTGGCACAGCGAAGGACTATGACTTAGAATAATAATTGATAGATTAATAAATATAATTGCAATAATGTATTGCAAATATCGTAAAATCTACGCGGACGAAGTCGCGGGCATTAGCTAGTAAATAAATAAGAATTATTAGGGTGTCATTTGAATTACCTGTGCCATTTTATTAAGCAGGAAGAGCTTAGGCACTTCTTCCACGGCTCGTTGGCCCCACTCGAACACTTGTCTTGATAACTCTCCATCACCCACCTAGAAAAAAGTGTAATATACCTTTTTTAATAGATTTTCCTATGCTAATTCCTAGACTTATTATTAGATTATCAAATAAAAAGCCTTTTAATTCTTTTCATTGGATCTATAAAAGCACAGTTCCTGGGAAACCCGGGAACGATGAGCGATGCCTACTTCAACCCCTCAGCAGTCCTTTTTAAAGGAGTTGAGCTGGCTTGAGGGATGGTCGACCTCAAATCCTCACACAAAAAGAGCTCACTCTAGAGGCCTATTTGTGAAGAATAGTCCTTGGTAAATTGACTAGGTCAGTAAATAAGTTAAGGGATTATTCTAATGAGCAATGGGCTAGCAATGTTCTATTACTGAATCTCTGTTCTACCAATATACATTCTGCTAAGCGTGGGTCTCAAGACTTGTCTCTGTCTGAAATGAAAAGTTAAAAAATCACCAGACTCTCACGAAAAACGCGTATAACTTATCCCTCTTTTTGCTTTGGGGGTTAAAACATATCTAAGAATACTTTCGAAGAAGTCACCTTTGACAGAAGAAAAAAAAAATATCCGAATCGTTTTAAACATGCCATTATGGTACAGACAGAATGACATACACACACACACTCATATTGGTATGTTTAATTTATATCACCCCTCGTTTCGCATCAGAGGTTAAAAAAGTAGTTGATTTACCTTCGAATACTGTAAGTACATCTGTCTTGTGAATATGTTTGTTAGAATCTTCCGGGCTGCATGGTCATTTTCTTCCATTAATTTGGCTTCAGACAGAAATTTCCACATGTCCTCTGAAAGATATGGGTCATATCATCTTCATAATTATATGTTTACTAATGACCCACCCTAGCTTCGAATGGGTCTGAAAACCTTCCTTTTAAATCACTCTATCTATTTAAAAATCTGCATAAAAATCGGTAGCATCATTTTAAAGATCTTAGGATACATAGGGACAGTGAAAGCATGTTTTATACTATGTAGCGATTTATACATGCACTTTGTTTTATACTATGTAGCGATGATAAAATTGATGTTTGTAAAAACAAATTTTGATTGTGATCGAGTCACTATCACTATAGTAGAAAAATAACTGGAAATAAAAGGGCTTTCCAGCAGTGAGACAAGACATCTGAAATATGGGTAAAAATATAATTTTTTTAAGTACCCAAGTCAAGTAACCAGATCATCTTCATTTCTTCTCTCACATACACATAAAACATAGTTAAGTGCATTACATACACAACACTAATCTATGTGAGAGGGCTGGTTTTCATACTAAGACCTGTATGACAGATAACTAGCTACTCTTTGCTGGACAAGAACACAACTAGCAGTATCTAATTACCATCAATAGAGGAACTTCAAGCAACATAAACATGGGGAAAGTATTACCTTCCTTCACAGGTCCACCAGTCATATAAATATGCATTAGAGCTGCCACCAGCAACCTTTGTTGATATAGGTCTATGCAAGTTGGTGTCAGAGATTCACATTCTTCATCTAGCACTATGATGTACTGAATGCCACTTTTTGCTTCCACTTGTACCAACTTGTAGCCGTAAACCTAGAATGTCAGTTATATGAGGTATACAGTAATTTGACTATTACAATGAGTATTGTTTGGACAATTCTAAACTAATTCAATAACAAGATTTTTTAACTGATTATGAAGGTTCTAACAATTATTCACTTTGGCTTTTAAATTGATATTTTGAACCCTTAAATTTGAATGGAAAATAAAACATTTTTTTGTCTCAACAATTTAGTCTGTTCTAGTGTTGTAGAATTTTTCTTTCACACTCGTTATATTATTTATTTGGCTTGTCGCAACACAAATACAAAAAACATGATTCTCAGATATGGAACCACATTTAATAATATAATAAAATCTTGCACGTACTATGATTAAATTAAAAGCAAATAAAAGAAATAGATTATGATATTGAAACTGAAATGTGTTTCTGAGTATTTTTGAGCATTCAAATTTATGGATACAGTGAGTTCTAAAGTCAGTTGAGTAATAGAGTATTCACCATTTTTAAAACTTTATTCGCCTCTACCAAAACACTTTTGACTTGGTTCACAGGAGTCTGGGTTGTAGTGTTTAAATGTTTCATGATTTCAGCCCGCTTGATAGGAACTTTGTTGCCTTCCCGGTAAATTATAAACCGAACGCATTCAGTCACTGCGTCTTGGTCCACTGATTCTTCGACGTCGGTTGTCGATCTGTTTGACCGACGTTGACTCATATTCATAGATAAAATTAATAATAACTAAGAAATAAATACCAAAAACTAAAAAAAATATTTTAATGAATTTGCAGGATCATGGCAGAATTCAAATCAAAAACAAAATATAAAAATGACATTGATTGACGTTTGTAAAAATGACGTTTAAAGTTTACTTTTTCTTGGTTGATTCCCTCGCTTTAATGAGGAGGCAAAGGGTACATAAAGCCCATACAGCCAAGTCTTTGTCAAATATATTTTTAGAAGTGGCTAATATACATTCTTGTTGTCTTCACTTATCTTCTGTTTTCTTTTCAATTCTCTTCTTTAATCCTTCGTCTATAACTACCTGTTATCAGCCGTCATGCTCCGTCCGGTGAGTGGGAGAGCCGGGGGCCCAACTTCTCCGCCCTCCCCAAATAGGGAGGGCGGAGGATTTTTACAGGCCGGCACCGCTTCTGTAATCTCGCGGGTGTTGCAGTTGTCTATGGGCGGCGGTGATCACTTAACATCTCGTGACCCGCCTGCTCGTTTGCCTCCGTCTGACATAAAAAAAAACTACCTGTTATTTTCAAATATTTATTAATAAATAAGACGTTAGCCAAGTCTTCATAAATAATTTCTTATTTTCTTCACTTATCTTCTGTTTTCTTTTATATTCTCTTCTTTTAAAGCTCCGTATATAGTTACTTTAATTTCAAATATTTAATAATAAATAAGGCGTTAGCCAAATCTTCTATATAGTTTATTATAACTAAATAGGAATATCTTCTTGTGATCTCCTCATATCTCTTGTTTTTATTTCTCTACAAAATACCGCCTAAATTGCGGAAATAAGGATTCGACGCAAGCCAAACTCGTAACTTGAGTTGACCTTCAGACTGAACCATTACACCCTATTATTTTTCATGTTTTGATTTCAATCCGTTAATTTTCTTTTCTATATGTAGAAGGTCTATATGTTGTAAGGGGAAGTACCACACTCCCACGGAAGACCGACGCCTGAGTGGCGGTTATCAGCCGTCATGCTCCGTCCGGTGAGTGGGAGAGCCGGGGGCCCAACTTCACCGCCCCATTTGCGGAGGGCGGAGGTTTATTACAGGCCGGCAACGCTTCTGTAACCCCTGCAACACCCCTGGGTGTTGCAGTTGTCTATGGGCGGCGGTGATCACTTAACATCTCGTGAGCCGCCTGCTCGTTTGCCTCCCTCTGACATAAAAAAAAGGTAATTAATAAAAAAAAAACTATAGATGCTGAGTCACGAGGCACAGCTATCTAAACAATAATAAAACAGTAACCGCTTTGAACCTGAGATTATGACAAGTCAGGCGCGGACATATGTAGTTGCAGACAGAAGCTTACCATTACCATCATATTATCAATATACTATACTCTATGTATTATACACAGTCAATACATATTATTTTAATACATAAACATACTACACCACGGATTTTGATGTTTCTTTTTTAATAGCTAGAATGATTAGAGAGGAAGGTTTATAATATGTACTATAATACACTAGATTACGCCGGGCAGGTATCTAGTATCACAGATTATATAATCTATTCTATACATATAATAAAACAGTAAAAATATTTTATCTGTACATTTATTATTTTCGACTGAAATGGACAGAGAGACTTAAAAAGAATAATAGAAAGCAAAAAATTTTTCTGTCTGGCTGTCTGTGTGTATGATCACGGTTATCTCCGAAATTACTGAACCGATTTACTTAAAACTTTTACCAGTTGGTTTGTTTGAACTCAGATTAACATTTAAAGTTTGTTTCATCAAAATCGGTTCATTAAAAAAAGTTACTGTCATTTGAATTAACTCAAGGAATAATTACCATTAACTCTTCAAGAATCCGCTAGATGGCGCTTTTTCATATTAGAAATTCCTAAACGCTGTGGAGATTTTTCACATGAGGTCATAGACAGGAAAGAAATTCTTTGAGTTTACTTTGTGCACCTACCACAAAGAATTACTTTATGATATATCTATACCAAAATTATTTTATTCGTCACTTGCATGTAAGTAAATATTTCATATACCTATTAACATGATTCGAATATTGATTTATTTGACATACATTATACATTCAATTGGAAATTTACGCGGACGAAGTCGCGGGCACTTTCCGCTGTCTGTCCCATGCTCGGACCAAGTATCATAAATGATGTTTGGTCCGAGGTCTCATGTATGCTTAAATCTTAAAAACTACGCAATGGAGTTTAAAGCGCTTTATTTTAATACATAGGTGATTTACAAGGTAAGTTTTTAAAGCCGTGCGAAGCCAGAGTGGGTTGCTGGTTATCAATAAAATTATAAGTAAAATTGATCAATGACGTGGCCCGCCAGGCCCCCTTGGCTATAAACGCATGATAAAACTGATACGTGTCATGCCGGCCGGCACGGGTCTGTTGCTAACACAAGTAGTGAGTCGACCGACCGAGCGTCAGTGAGTCTCTAACGAGCATCGCTTTTGGACGTCGTTTATCAACAATAATCTTCAATTTAACTCATGTAAGTTACGCTTAACTAAAAAATATTATATACCTACTCACATGTACCTATTGACCAAAGAGTAAAATAAGTTATGAGACATAATAGTCATACAAATTGCAGATGTTTTTGCGAAAAAATGACAGTTACCGGCGATGTTATTACACACATGATAATGGGCCTCGCTTCTAAAAGATGTTTTTATTGTCATTCTACGGCCTTGGTTGTAGTTTCTTGTTGGGAATTTAGTCGAATGTTGGAGAACATAAGTTTATTTATGGTAACTTTTGTAATATTTACTCGTTACTTAGGATAAATGGGTAGGTATAACAACCTTCAAAATTGAAAAGCGATTGGATGTTATAAAAGATCGTCGCGTGGGAGTGCCAGCTGGAATGTTCTCGTATATAATTGAAGTCGTTACGTTTGCTCAATAAATATAAAGTAATATTTTTATCGATAATCTTCCAGAATTTTTAACAAGCCTAGGTTTGATGTTTAGTACCTAAGTAGGTATAATTTAGATGTGTTGTATGCCGCTCGTAAGTAACAGCTAGCAATCTTATTTATATTTGTCCACCTAGTACAAATATAAATAAGATTGCTAGCTCTTGGGAGTCAATAAAGTTGTGATTTATGCATTAATATGATTCGGTTTTATTTTTGAGAATATCTGAAACTCATATGAATCTATCCCACAGAATATACCTTTTTCCATGAATATATCCTTTTTGTTCTTACGAATTTATTTTTAAAACAGTTGACAGATATTTACTAATGCTAATAACACTGACATGAGTAACAAATATGTAGTAAAATAGTCAAGTGTTTTCATTATTTGAGATCGCATTGTAGAGTAAAATAAAATAATAGGATCGCATTTGGAAGTAGGTAGGTAGGTACAGTTGATTAAATAATTTTGAAACCAGCGGGTATCTATTTAGTTAGTATATTATAGGTACCTACCTAACAAAATAAATTATAGAGACAAATAGGTAGATACCTATACCATGGACATAAAGAAAAAGATTATGTCCATGACCAATACCTATTCTATGTTATTTGTATTCTATACTCTATGCTATCCATATTAATATTATATATGGGAACACCCGCGGGGTTACAGAAGCGTTGCCGGCGTATAAAAAACCACAGCCGTCCCCATTTGGAGAGAGCGGAGAAATTGGGCCTCCGGCTCTCCCACTCGGACGGAGCATGACGGCTGATAGCCGCCATTCGGGCGTCGGTCTTCTGTGGGAGTGTGGTACTTCCCCGGACGAGCCGGCTCATTCATTCTGTAGGCTAACAAAGCAAGCAGCAGGCTCCACACCACTACAAGTAGTGGCTCCATACCATAAAATAAAATATATTATTATTATGTTTTTCTTCAGAACCATGTCGAAGGTGGAATTCTACTACTTCCCCGTGAAGGCCATGGGTGAAGGGATTCGGCTGCTGCTAGCCTATGGTGGTCAAGAGTTCGAAGACAACAGGATCTCGTCCGACAAATGGCCGGAGTTCAAACCTAGTAAGTATTTTTCCCAATTACAAATCTAGGTATATGTACCTATATAAATATGATAAAACTGTAACTGGGCTGTACATGGAATTACAAAATATTGGGAGGATTTAGGCCCTGTAGAAGCCGATACGATTGTTGTCTAAATAAAATTAAGAAACCCCCGACACAATAACTTTAGTATTTTCCCTTTAAAAAGTAAAAAATTCGGATATTCTCCCCACTTTCACTCCCCACAACTTTTAAACGGCTCAACCGATTTTCATCAAACATGTCTAAGAACACTCGCACATAAGTCACCTTTAATATAAAAAAGACTAGTTAAATTGAAATCACTGCATGCGTTCGGGAGTTATGATGCCACAGACAGACAGATACGTCAAACTTATAACACCCCTCTTTTTGCGTCGGGGGTTAAAAAGCACTAGCACTATATGTACTAGCTTTTGCCCGCGGCATCGCCTGCGTAGATTAACTTTCATATTAAAGTTATAATAAAACTAAACTAAAACCAATTTATGAAGAACTAAAACCAAATTAGTAAAGATATTTTCGGTATTCTGAATTCTCACAGCAGAAGAGACCCGAAGCAATGAAACAATGCTGGTAAAACCAGTATTAATTCATAGCGACGTAAGAAGGTTACTACCACTATTTCTAACCTAATGGAATTTCAACCTTATGTTGGTTTCTTCCTTAGTAGATTTTCGTATTCATATACAGTGATACGGTATCGCTCGTAATCATCACTATCATAAAAGTATAAAACAGTCACTTTCCGCTGTTTGTCTCCATGTATGCTTAGATCTTTAAAATTACGAAACGGATTTTCATGCGGTGTCTTTTATAGATAGGGTTTTTAAACCTATCATAAGGAAGGTTTTTAAACCTATGCCAAGCCGGGGAGGGTCACTAGTTTTATGTCAGAAAGACAAACAATTTTTCATCATGATCTGAACGGGATTCGAACCTCTTGGCTGAGAAGCGAAAAGAAGATAAGTTTTAAGTTCTTTCAAATGATTGTTTATTATCAAGTGATAATGTAATGACCGACGACAGGGAGTTCAATAACATGTTGTTCTCCACTCGTGTGTCGATAACATAATAATAAATTACTTTTTTATCGTAACAAGAATAGAATACATTCATCGTAATAGGTATATGTCGTAATAATTATATCATTTACGTATGATGGCGCCTCTCGCCATCAAACGTAAAAGTTTGGTGAATTTAGTTATAAGTTAACAATTTTCTTTTTTTTTCAGAGACACCATTTGGCCAGATGCCAGTGCTGATAATCAATGGCAAACAGTATGCTCAGAGCACACCGATTTGCAGGTGTTTATTTTTCAAATTATACATTGACACACAGATTGACTTCGTCCCAAAACAAGTTCGAGATTTGTGTTATGGGATACTAACTCAACGATACTATATTTTATAACAAATACACATATAGATAAACATTTAAAACCCAGGCCATTCAGAAAAAAGTAATTTTCCATCATGACCTCACTGGGGATCGAAGCCGGGAGCTCCTGAGTTGTGGTCAGGTACCTTAACCGTTACTAACGAAGGTCGTCAATGTAGTATATCTGTATACATAATATAATTCAGTTTGCGTAATCCACTTTAGACTTCATTGTTGCTTCCCATTAGACGAGATTGAAGTCAAATGCAAAATAAAAAAATGGTTGCAGTTATAATGTGTTTTAGAATCTCCTGGTGTAGGCAGTTCTCACCGCAAATGTATTGTTGATTGTATGAAGTGCACCATGCAATTTTGATTGCCCTGTTGGTATACCTCAAAAAATTGGCATTTAGGTACCTTGGCCGCAAGTATGGCTTGGCCGGCGCAGACTTGGAGGAAGACTTTGAAATCGACCAGAATGTCGAGCTTGTTCACGACTTGCGTTCAAGTAAGTAGCCATCCAGAATTGTATGATTTACTTAAACTAAAAATATTTATTCAGAAATCAGACCTTCGCTGATACTGTTTCGCATCAATATTTATATCTCAATCAAGCTACAGACTACTAGCACTTCGGAATTACCACTTTTAGAATATTAATTGAACAAGATTTTTCGTCATTCAATTTTATTCTTTATTCACAAATCCACCATTACCATAAAATACTCTTAATTCTTTATTAATGAACAATAAAGAACTTACTTGACCATGTTTGACTTCATTAGGTCGCGCCGTAGGAGAGTATTATAGACATCTATTTTTCCAGTAAACATAATGATTTCGAAAACACGTACAAAATGTAACATTGGTTTATTAGATAAAGATAAGTTTCACAGTAACAACAGTTATCGAGTCAATATTTTGGCAATATTGAATGATAAGATATAGAAAAGATTTTTAATAAGATAAAAAAATATTATATTTTTACTTGCTTTACTGCTTTTTGCTATGTGTATTATATTTTTATCGTTGTCTTTATCGCTTAGCGTTTTGGATGGCTAAAACGTATCCTACCCGCCCCATATTTGAGATAAAACTGCAAATCAAACAGATAAAATTTAAGCATATAGAGATATTAAAATATGGAGTCATGGAATTTGGTAGGAAATCGAGTGGAAATTTTACTAACAGAAATGATACTCGACGTAAATATTGAAGACCTATTTTTCTAGAGGCGGCCCAAGTTCATTACGAGGAAGACGCAGCAATCAAGGCCAAGAGACACGAAAAGTACACCAAGGAAGTGTATCCGAACCTTCTGGTTAAGTTGGATGAGATCATAAGAAAGAACAACGGCCATCTTGCTGCTGGCAAGGCGAGTTACGATTAATTTATAATGATTCAACTTTTGACCAACAGCTTCGCTCACGTCAAATATGGAGGCGTGGAGGAAATAGTAAGAGACAAAAAGTAGCATATGTCACTCTCCATTCAACTATCTCCACATAAAAAAATCACACAGATACGTTGTTTCGTTTTGACGTGAAAGGCGGACAAACAAACACACTTTCATATTTTTAATATTAGTATAAGTTAAGATGTATATTTATCTACCCATTAAAACATATTTTGTAGATTGAAATCAATATTATTTCCACTTATATGTTTGAATTTCTGTAGGACAATTTCATACTCATTTATTTGTCTTAATGCCATCTTAAGCATTATGGATTTTTATTTGTAGTTTAATCTTTCGTACGCGAGACCAAATCGAACTTTGCTAGTACATATTATAATTTTATTCGTTCTTATAAAAAATAATGATATATTTATTTCAAATAAACAATATAAATGCTAATAATAAATTTTATTAGCACCGACATACGTAAGGTAAAAGTACCATTAAC
>JADGIL010009516.1:4516-24726 GCA_020352625.1 Cactoblastis cactorum | reverse complement strand
GCTCCATACCACTATGAAAATTACAGATTTGTTTTATTTTTAAACTGATAAACAGTTGCTGTAATTAATTTGATCATTTTGTTTTTAATTAAATATAGGTATATAATTTTCTTTTTAACTTTTTGCAAAAAGAAAACCAAAAAAAATATATTTTAATTTTCCTTTTCTCATAAAATGAATCCAAAAAAGTTTAACCCTCATCTGCTCCCTTTTCACACCACACGTAAACACTTAAGTGGGTCTTTTATGCTCGGGGGAGCGCGACATGTGCATCTTAAGTTTGATCACAACGTGGGAGGGTTACCGCAGCTGATTTATGTTGAATTAGCCACAAATTACCCGCTTCTTTAGTTAAGGGTTAACTTTTTTTTTCAATCGCGATATTTTACATTTAATTACAACTATATTTAGAATAATTTAATGGCAATTTGGCATCTTTTACTGATGTCTATAATTTTCTTTTTAATTTGTTGTAGCATGTAACTGTTTGAATACATTGGCTAATTTAAAAAGATCTTTAAAATACACGCAAAAACCAAATGCCTAATTAAAAACAAAACTGACATATCAAGTTAATACGAGTATAATAAAATCAGAAATAAAGAATGACGAGATTTCAAAAGGCAATATTATTTTCATTAGGATTATAATATGTGATACAAAAAAACGAATAAGTATCACGCAAAAAACAAAAACGCTAAAGGGTTAACCATACAATCAAGAAAAAAACAGGCCAAATACATAAAAAAAATTGCAGTTCGGAAGTTATTAAAACATTCTATGGGTAAATATTTTAAAAAGGTATTTTATCCGGTGGCAAAAACAAGATAACGCACCTTGATTCGCTCATCTTTTTTTTCGGTAACTGCTATTCCGGGTGCCATATGTCGGCGCGTGCGCAGCGCATGTTACAGAACACCTTTGATCGCCATTTGCGAATAGAAATCATATTTATTTAGATTGCTTTCTTCCGTTGATGATATGTACTTTTTGTTACAGCATTTGGTGGGGCCGTTGTGGTATTCTTAGAATGACGTTTTTCTTCTAAAGAGGGTCAAAATTGGTAAAATCATACCCAATAGGGTAGATTAAAAGTAGTCAAATGGACGACCTCCGTGGTGTAATGGTTGGTGATGTAACGTACCTGTCCGCTACTCAGGAGGTCCCGGGTTCGATCCTCGGTCAGGTCATGATGAATGATCTTTTTCTTATTGGCCTGGGTCTTGGATGTCTATTTATATAAATAAAAATGAATAGCCGAAATGTACATACATATGTACGATTGTACGCACATAACTTCAGAATGACCGCACCAAATTAGATGATTTTTTTATGTATAAAAAGAACAAGATTTTTATTTTATTTAAAGTATAAAAGAAATAATTTGGATTTATCGGAAGGGTTAGGTATATTTCCTCAGTAAAGACTAGAGAAATAAGATATGGCGATACGAAGTTCGCCAGGTCACCTAGTTTATTATAAAATATAGCATCATTGAGTTAGTATCCCATAACACAAGCCTCGAACTTACTTTGAGGCTAATTCAATCTGTGTTTATTTGTCCTTATATTATACTTATTTATAAAAAAAATCTAATTAAATCCTTTAATTAAATGTAAATAATACAGGGTATCTATGGGATTTGTATGACACAAAATTGTGACTTCAATCGATATGAAAAAAGTATACTTATTTTCATACTCTATTCTGGCTATAATTAAATCTTGCAAGTCTAACCACTTGACCCACTTACCTGGTTACGATTGAACTTAAACGTATGCATATGTGTTTGTTCCGGATAACACAGCAATATAAATAAATAAATATATAGGAACAAATCACACAAATTGAGTTAGCCCCAAGCTAAGTTCGAGACTTGTATTATGGAAGACAAACTCAACGATACTATATTTTATAATAAATACATACATAGATAATCTAAGACCCAGGTCAATCAGAAAAAGGTCATTTTCCATCATGATCTGACTGGAGATCGAACCCGAGACTTCCTGAGTATCGGTCAAGTACGTTAACCGTTACATAATATTAAACAAAGTCGTTTTCCGCTGTCTGTCCCTATGTATGCTTAGATCTTTAAAACTACGCAAAGAATCTATATACAAGTGGTATGGAGCAACTACTTGTAGTGATGTGGAGCCAGCTACAGGCTTCTTTTTAGCCTGTAGCACGAATGGGCCGGCTCGTCCGGGGAAGTACCACACTCCCACAGAAGACCGACGTTTGAATGGCGGTTACTTATCAGCCGTCATGCTCCGTCCGGTGAGTGGGAGAGCCGGGGGCCCAACTTCTCCGCCCTCCCCAAATGGGGAGGGTAGAGGTTTTTTACAGGCCGGCAACGCTTCTGTAACCCCGCGGGTGTTGCAGTTGTCTATGTGCGGCGGTGATCACTTAACATCTCGTTACCCGCCTGCTCGTTTGCTGCCTCCCACTGACATAAAAAAAAAATACTATACTAATCTAGTTCTTTTTTGTTGATCGAAGAATAATCTATAAATATAATAAAATTGTATATCAGCTCAGGTTTTAGACGCGGCGTTCATTATTTAAGCAGCTTTCAAAAGGATTACGAAGCCAAGACTGGTGGTTGCTTAAGCATAATCCTATGTTTACGCTCACCCTCTTTACATTAAACTTTCAAGATTATAGCGGGAGAATTGACAATTTTCACAGCGAGCTTGAATCAAAAGGTTTTTTTTTTATGTCAGAGGGAGGCAAACGAGCAGGCGATTTTTTTTTATTTAAGTAGGCCATATTTTGGCACATATCAAACGTTATTTATTTACTACTAGCTAATGTCCGCGACTTCGTCCGCGTAGATTTTACGAAATATTATATCCCTCGGGAACCGTACATTTTTTCTGGATTAAAAGATAGGCTACCTTTTATCCCAAAAAAATGTATGGTTCCCGAGGGATACAATTTATTGTAACCGAACAAGGGGCTGACAAGATATTATAGTATCCATTGGTCGGACGAAGTCGCGGGTATTAGCTAGTTATTAATAAAGAAATAAGTAGAAAAAGAAACATATATCCGTTCGTTAAAAAACTGTAACCGTTATTCACATTTGCCTTGCTCCAGTACAGGCGGAGAAATACGAGGTGGAAGTGGACGAGTCGCGGTCGGCGCTCGCCGCGGAGGTGTTCGCCAGGTTCCTGACCGATGACGCCGATGCCGTCACCGACGTGCTCACCTCCAGGGTCATTGAGGATGCCAAGACTTCTTTAGAAGGTAACTATAGTAGTGTTACGTAACGTATCGTTTTGAAAAATAAATAGATAAAAAGAAATGTCAGGAACCCTAATAAATTCGGGCCATAACCCGTTATGTCCAAACATTCTAGAAATGTAATTAAGTGTAAAGAAGGATTTTACATAGACATAAGGACCGTACTCGCCTGGAGCACTGGGCTGATTTATGATGACAAGTTAAATTGATTGCTTTCTCGTGTGTTTTCGACACTCGAATATTCTAGTATTTTCTACTCATTTCCTTGCTTGGAGTATAATAAGCGGATTTAGACGACGCCTGGATTCCGTTAGTACGGATCTTACTTGTAGCTCATCTAAATTAGTATTTAGCAGAGCTACAAGTGAGATCAAAGACCACGATGGCTGACCCATGCGTCTCGGTTGGTGTTGCAGTTGTCTATGGGCGGCGGTGTTCACTTAAAATCACGTGACCCGCCTGCTCGTTTGCCTCCCTCTTACATAAAAAAAATGTGACAAAATATGTATTCCAAAATGTAACAAAATAGTTTTTCCACCCACCAGGCGGCTCCAGGGACATATTCGCAGAATGCATCAGATGCGTGAAGAGTTTTTTGGCGGGCACGCCGTTCGCCGAGTTCGAGCGGTCGATGTACTTCCACCGGTACCTGCAGTGGAAGTGGCTGGAGGCGCAGCCGGTCACGCAGCACACCTTCCGCATGTACAGGGTGCTGGGCAAGGGCGGCTTCGGCGAGGTCTGCGCTTGTCAGGTACGAAGCTGCTCGCGAATGTGCCAAATATGGAGTTATGGACGCTGATAGAAATATTGGTTCAATATATTGTAGTAAATTCTTATTATAGTCCAAAAAGTCAAATAAATTTGTCCTAGCTGTAGACAAAAAGTAGACAGAACGTTTAATTATTAAAAGAAATAGAATTATTTATAATTAAATTAAAAATTTAAAAATCCCCCAACACAATATTGTGTAAGGGGCAAAAAGAGGGGTAAGTTTATACTTAACGGGTGGGGGGTTATAGCAATCACATCAAACTTACCCCTCTTTTTGCGTCTGTGGATTAAAAACATAGTTAAGAAACTCTCGATTAAGACACCTTTCTAACAAAAAAAGATTTATCCAAATCGGTTCACCCGTTTGGACGCTCTAATGCCACAGACAGAATACACGCCAAACTTATAACACCCCTCTGTTTGCGTCGAGGGGTTAAAAACAGAATATGTTGTGGAGTCAAAAAATAATATATTTTACAGGTCCGGGCGACGGGCAAAATGTACGCCTGCAAGAAACTAGAAAAGAAGAGGATAAAAAAACGCAAGGGCGAAGCGATGGTGCTCATTGAGAAGCAGATACTTCAGCGGATCAACTCGCGGTTCGTCGTTAACCTGGCGTACGCGTACGAGACGAAAGACGCCCTGTGTCTCGTTCTCACCATTATGAACGGTGAGTGTCATTCACAAAACTAGACTCTATGTCTATACATGTACGGTGTATCTATACAATAAATAACTATACTCCCAATCCCGCTAAAATGTGTCCTCGGCAAAACACTGCTTATCTACTTACTTATCGTACTTACATACTACTTACATAGTCGACCTCTGTGGTGTAACGGTTAACGTATTTGACCGATACTCAGGAGGTCCCGGGTTCGATCCCCGGTCAGGTCATCAAGGAAAATGACCTTTTTCTGATTGGCCTGGGTGTTCGATGTTTATCTATATATGTATTTATTATAAAATATGGTATCGTTGAGTTAGTATCCGATAATACAAGTCTCGAACTTAGTTTGGGGCTAACTCAATTTGTGTGATTTGTCCCTATACATTTATTTATTTTATTTATTTCTCCTGTCGTTATACCGGTTACATTCTCAGCAGTGACGCTTCAGAGCCCGGGGTCCGCTACCTAACCTAAGATATTTTGGTGAGGTTACTGGTTTTTACACAGAGCGATTACCGTCTGACCTCTGCAACCCCAAGGGTAAACCAGAACCAATCCTAGGATAGTTATTGTTAGGACAAGGCTTTTATATAAGCCGGGTAAGCTAGTCGCTTATAAATAAGCAGACTTCAACTAGTTTCGTTAGTTTGACATGGTTCCAACTTTCACAAATAAACACAACACTTCAATAAAGATATGTAGTGGTATGAGCATGCTGCATGCTTTTTAGCCTGCAGCATAAATGGGCCAGCTCGTCCGGGGCAGTACCACACTCCCACAGAAGGAAGAGCCGGTTGCCAAACTGAGGAGGCACGGGGGCTTTTTAAAGGCCGTCAACGCTTCTGTGACCCCGCGGGTGTTGCAGTTGTCTATGGGCGGCGGTGATCACTTAACATCACGTGACCCGCCTGCTCGTTTGTCTCCCTCTTACATAAAAAAAAGAAAGATAACAGTTACTATGATTATTTCTATTAAGTTTCAATAAAAAATAAGTCTTAATGTGTGCAAGTTGAAACGGTGGCAGACTAAAGAGACTAGTTGAAGTCTGCTCATTTTAAGCGATGAGCAGCGTTTTGTCGAGGACAAATTTTTAGCGGGATTGTGGGTCTAACCGTTAATCGTACGTGAATGTATTTACGAGACAAATTTATTACACCAATACCTAAATTAGAGTGTAGTAATGACTACTTAAGTCATTTACATGAGCAACGCTTAAAATATTTACCTACGTACGTCAATCGTTTACGTAGTTTACGTGATATGTTAAAAACAATGACAGCCATTCATCTATATTTAGAGAGATATCTAACATCTGTGTACCTAATTACCTACAGTGACTGAGTTTAGCCTAAATGTTGTGAAGCACTGAAAGTTAGCTTATTAAAATATGAAATCCATACTCATATTATAAACTAGCTAATTCCCTCGGCATCTTCCGACGACTACCTACTATAAATTATATCCCCCGGGAACCGTACAGTTTTCCGGGATAAAAATTAGCCTATCTTTTAATCTAGGTAATTGTCCATCGCTGTGCTAAATTTCATCCAGATCTGATCGGTAGTTTTTGTATGATGGCGTACAAACATACAGACAGACAAAAATTCTAAAAACAATCGTTTTGGCTTCTATAGGTCCTATAAAGAGCCCCTATATATGTTTTTCTTAAATTTCTCCCATGTACAGATATAGCTCAGTTACAATTTTATTATAAGTATAAATTAATGTGTAAGTGACTGCCTCCATGGTCCAATGGTCAAGGCGTGTGCCTTATAATCACATGGTTGTGGGTTCGAATCCCACTGGAGGTAATATTATTTTAAAAGTTATTCTTGGTCTGGTTAGGATATTTCTAATTTTGTTTTCCTTCCCAGGTGGGGACCTCAAGTTTCACATCTACAACATGTGCGGCGCGGACACGGGCTTGGGGTTGGAGCGGGCGAGGTTCTACGCGGCGCAGGTCGCTTGTGGCTTGGAGCATTTACACAAAATGGGCATCGTATATCGGTATGGAAAGAAAATATCGTTTTAGTCGCTAGAGTCAATACCAGTAGCTCTTGTAGTTATAATATCTATACATATAATAAAATTGTAACTGAACTATGTCTGTACATGGGAGATATTTAAGAAAAAAATATATAGGGGCTCTTTATAGGACCTTTAGAAGCCAAAACGATTGTTTTTAGTTTTTTTGCCTGTCTGTATGTTTGTACGCGCATCACATAAAAACTACCGAACAGATCTGGATGAAACTTGGCACAGCGATGGACTATGACCTAGATTAAAAGATAGGCTACTTTTTATCCCAGAAAAACGTGCGGTTCCCGAGGGATATAATGTATTGTGACCGAGCCCCTTGGACTGACAAGAGATTATAGTATGGTTGGACGAAATCGCGTGCTAAATGTTTATTAATTACTAGCTAATGCCCGCGACTTCGTCCGACCAATGGGTAATATAATATAATGTCAGTCCTTTGCTCCGTTACAATAAATCATATCCCTCGGAAACCGTAGATTTTTCTGAAATAAAATGTAGCCTATCTTTTAATCTAGGTTATAGTCCATCGCTGTGCCAAATTTCATTCAGATCTGTTCGGTAGCTTTTGTGTTATGCGCGTAAGAACATACAGACAGACAAAATTTCTAAATACAGTCGTCTTTCTATTCTGGCTTCTATAGGCCCTATATAGAGCCCCTATATGTATATGTTTTTCTTAAATATCTCCCATGTACAGACATAGTTCAGTTATAATTGTATTATATGTATAGATAGTCGTGAAAAATTGCTTGTGGAGGTATAGTTTTTGAATAAATATTAGTAATGTGTTTCGGCCGCAGGGACTGCAAGCCGGAGAACATCCTGCTGGACGACGCGGGCCACGTGCGCATCTCGGACCTGGGGCTGGCCGTGGACGTGCCCGACGGCGGCAGCGTGCGCGGCCGCGTCGGCACCGTCGGCTACATGGCGCCTGAGGTCCGCTCTGCTTATTCATTTAGCTAGCTCTTGTCCGATGCTTCGCTCGCGTGGAATTTGATCTGCCACTTTTATCCTTTTTTTATGTTAGAAGGAGGCAAACGAGCAGGCGGGTCATGTGATGTTTAGTGATCAACGCCGCCCATAGAGAACTAAGCACACGGTCAAGGTGTCATATTAAGCCGGATTCCCGTTGGCCGGTTAGATGGGACAAGGGTTTTACACATTATAACAAAACTTTCGTGTTATTTTTTTCAGGTAATAGACAACGAACGGTACACGTTCAGTCCGGACTGGTTTTCGTTCGGCTGTCTCGTGTTTGAAATGATCGAGGGCCGGGCGCCGTTCAGGGCTCGCAAGGAGAAGGTCAAGAGGGAAGAGGTCGACCGCAGGGTCAAGGTCAGTCGTAATTTTAACTAGAATATTTCATTTTTGCACTCACTTCCTCATTTATACGCATAAACATGATAGAGGGACGACCGCCGTTCAGGGCTCGCAAGGGGAATGTAAAGAGGGAAGAGGTCGACCGCAGGGTCAAGGTCAGTCGTATATTTAATTATTATATTAGATTTATGCATTAACTCTCACATTTATATATGATATAGATATGTTATAGATAATATTATGTTGTGATTGTATGGCTATTGGCCACAATTTGTTTTGTTCAATACTATTATTATATTGACGTTTTTCGTGTTGTAAGTTCTAACGGTTAATTTACCTGACCTGTTATTTTTAGTATGTTTCTCATTGACATAATAACGGGCATAGTGACCTGGATTTTTGAAGGTCCAACACGTAGAGATTCTTAGGAGAGTTTTGATGTAATAGAGGTCTCTTATTATTAATAGGAGGTCTCTGGGCGCGATCCTCGGTTAGGTTATAATAGAAAACGATCTTTTTCTGATTGGTCTGAGTCTTCGATGTTGTTTGTCTGTGTTTTTGTTATAAAATATAGTATCGTTGAGTTAGTATTCTATAACACAAGTCTCGAATTTACTCAGGGGCTAAATTTTCTCCGCGCTTTCTTGAATCGATGGGTATTTTCAAGGCAAGAGTGAACAGGCATTACTTGAGTGTGCGTTCTCCACCTTAGACATCGCCATTGCTTCTGATCAGGAAGCCTTCGCTCCTCGAGTTTTAAAAGAATATGTCTTTCAGCACGAGCAGGAGAAGTACTCGCACAAGTTCAGCGAGTGCGCCCGCGCGCTGTGCGGCGCGCTGCTGGCGAAGTCGGCGGCGGCGCGGCTCGGCTGCGGCGCGGGGCGGCGCGGCGCGCTGCACGTCAAGGCGCACCGCTTCTTCGCGCAGCTCAACTGGGCGCGCCTCGAGGCCGGCATGGTCGCCGCGCCCTTCGTGCCCGATGTGAGCCCTCGATCGTGTCTCACGTGCATCGGCTTTGATTGGTTGCGACGTGTTTATGTTAGGGGGTGGACAGAGTTTTTACTGCTTTAGAAACGAATATTTTACAAAATATTGTCAAATTATAATTAATACCCCTATGGGAAACGATAGGTTCAGTATTTCCCAAGATTAGCCCTTACAAACAAACAACATTATAAACTATATCTCTTTGTAATATTAGTAGATTTATATCAAAGATCGTAGACCATTTAGCCAAATTTTTTTTCTTCCAGCCTCACGCAGTATACGCAAAGGACGTTCTCGACATCGAACAATTCTCGACGGTGAAGGGCGTCAATTTGGACGCAGCCGACGATACGTTCTATGGAAAATTTAATACGGGCTCCGTCAGCATCCCGTGGCAGACAGAGATGATAGAAACCGGATGCTTCACTGAGCTCAACGTGTTTGCTAGAGGTACGTACTGTTGCACTGCAGTTGTCTATGGGTTGCGGTGATCACTTAATATCACGTGACCCGCCTGCTCGTTTGCCTCCTGCGTTCTTTCATAAAAAATGATTTGATGAAGTATATTATCTTTAAAACTATTAAAAAGAAAGAAATGGAAGTAAATCAAGGATGATTGTTGCAGGCGAGGACGGCAAGGAGGCGCCGCCGCCCGACCTGCAGCTGACGGCCGCCGCGCCCGCGCCGCCCGAGAGCGCCGGGTGCTTCTCCTTCGCCCGCCGGGTATGTACATACACACATCTATGTATATAAAATTCTTCCGTTACTGTGTGACTGACTGACAGACAACGCACAACCAAATTAATTAGATACCATTTAATTCCTTATCTAAGTTAAGCTTAGCCAGAAATATAATGTCTCAATATTGATTATCAGTGACTTTAGAAAAACAACTGCTCAGGAGTCTTCCCGAACAATGTATTTATTTTGATATTACAAACAGACGTTCCAATTTTATTTATTTGTATATAAATAATAACATAATTTGAATATGCCAGAAAGGCTTGATTGACTATTTAATCTCCTTTTTTTAATAACATTTTTGTAAATATATATTACATAATATAAATTTATATTTAAATAATATTGTATACAAGTCAGGTGTCTGATATTCTAGAGCCCTTCCCGCCATTTCTTCTAGGCGCTGTGCCCTCAAAAGAAAATCCCAGCTCGTCTCCGACCCGTACCGGTACCAGAGCATCTATTGCAGCCCTCCGCGCCCCTCAGCTGACCACACACCGAGTAACCAAGCGGACGCGTTTCAAGGCCATTCGTAATGGATGGTAACGTTTTACCTAACACATTGTACCCTCCAAGGTCATTTCTACTGAATGGTAACATTTTACCGAATACATTTTGCCGGCCAAAGTCATTTTCTACTGAATGGTAACGTTTTGTCGAACACATTTTGCCGGCCAAGGTCATTTGCTGAATGGTAACATTGTTCTTGAGGTCATATATGCTGATTAGTACAGTACGTAGATATATTAGACTCAATATTGATAGTAATTTATAGATTGATGGTAACATTAGACCCAACAGTCATTAATTTATGACTATATATACCAACAAAATGTGAATTGATAGGATTTACATGGACGAAACACAAAAGTCTCGCGACCGCTGGAAATTAATCAGACTGCTTCAAGGTTAAATATTAAATTTTACCGAACATTCAAGGTCATTCACACCGAAGTTACATTATACTCAACAATGGAAACTTTAAATCCGACTTAGTTATTAATATATTGAAATAATAAGTAAATTGACTTTATTTTATTAAACACAGAAAACTTAATAATGAGCTACGTCCTACTGCTCACAGCGGGTAACCTTACTGGCCCGAATTCAAGGTCATATTATATATATATATATATATAAAGTTAGTTTTATCGAATGTTCAAGGTCATTCATACTGAGTAGTTACAACTCCACATACATGATACGAGGATCACGTCTTTATCCCTTACGGGGCAGACAGACCCAAGTGGCGTTATACACGATAAGCTGAATGGTAGGGCTTATTGCTTGAATGCAGTTAGTCAGATACAGCGACAGACCATAGCCTATGAGAAAAATTCCTTTATGAAACTTACATTCAAAGCTTAAAGGAAAGTTTATATATAAAAAATGAGGGTATATCGTTGGAAATTCCGTGTCTTGCAAATGCAAATAATACCAATCGCAATAGTGTTTGGTTATTAAGATTTTTGTGTGATAAAATACAAGAATTGACCGAATTGCAATGATATGAGACTTGTTTAAGTACATAGTAGGTGTCGGATTGAACAGACATTTTAAAAGTTGTAATGCAACAGTCAAACTAATAGATGCAGAATCAGGATCGCGTCTGTATCCCCTACGGGGAAGACAGAGCCAAGAGTCGCGAGACTCGAAGGTCACGCTTAGCTGATTGTTTTGAATGAGCTTGGTGGAACGAAGATCACATCAAATGATAGATGATCAGTATAATAGCAAATTAGTGGATTTTTATTTGTTGACACGTTTATAGAAAATGGAAGAATAGTTTATATTTGCGTAGAGACCATAAGGTTGATTTTTCTGTGAAGTTTTGCAATATACAGGGATTTTTTGGAATGAATCAACATCTTCGCAGGACGAGATAGCTTATAATAGAAACAACAACTTTTGTTCTTCGGCTTGTCAATATATGTTTATTAATAATGATTCAAGTTTTTAATGTCCGATCGTGTTATTTGTAAGTCTATGTTATAATGATGCGGAAAGATTACATGACGCAGGCGTATCTTTGCAACGCGCATAGATCTATACTTATATTATAAAGAGGTTAAGTTTGTAACTTTGTTTGTAAGGGCTAATCTTCAGACATACTGAACCGATCATGAAATTTCTTTCACAGTTGGAATGCTACACTATTCAGGAGTGCTATAGGCTATATTTTACGCATAACGATGAACGAAATTGAATTATAAAATCTCGTAGAACCAAAGTTGTTATTAATGGTTTTGGCTATGTAGTCTTGCGAAGTAGTTATTTAATAACAAGTAAACTTGTATATCACAGAATGCCAACAGCAGCGATGGATTTTGTTATGGAAATCATCACGTTTTAACCCTTGCGGGATAGACAGAGCAAAAAAAGATGAAGGCCACAGTTGAACGGTGAGCCTATTGGTGAAATGCAGGTACGTGTATAGTGATGTATAGGGTGCTAGACCATCGCGTATGAGAAAAATCCTTGACAATTGATTGAATTTTACAAACTGCGCGGGAAAACAGTAGCTGGCCTATTCTAGATTTTTCTTTCGCTCCAAGACCAGCATGGAAGAAAAATGGGAGGGAAAATGGGAAAGCGATGGAAAGTGCTTAACGTTTGACATAATGACACCTACAAAAGGATAGCATTTGAAAGCAAGAATTATATTGCAGTCATTTTGGTTCGATCTTTAAAAAAACTGTAAAAATATTTTTATCGACGCTTCTAGTTCCCACCAAAATAACCGTCGCGTTATCCACGCAACGACAAGCGTTGTCGAAAAAAAGAACTTTTTTAGTTTATTTTTTATTATTTCTGAACACGTTATGGATTAATATGGAGACTGAATTTAGTTTATGAATATGTTTACAAAACGTTTTCAATAACTGTGTTATTTGAGAATTTATGTGCGAGAAATTATAATTTTTATTCTATATTTTACGTGATTGGTAAACTTCTTAGCTTTTATTTAGCTTGCAATGTATGTATGGCTTTTCGGGCGGAATCTTGCAACTCAATTTTTAAAGTATTTATCTTCAACCGATTGAGCTGAAATTTTGTATACATACTTAGTTTGGATGACAATGCATAGTTAGCTACGTGACGTCGTTCTAAAACCAACATGGCGTAACATCCAATATGGCGGACTAGTTATTTTCTAAAGCGCTTCTACAATATGGGTATCAAAAGAAAGGGCTTGCTGTGAATAATTTGAAAATCAAAGTGACGTCATTCTAAAAGCTTGTTTTTAAAAACGTTATTTTAAATTTATTTCTTAGTAGCTTAGAAGCGTTAGTCATACATCTAATGATTATTATTAAATATTTTTTACCACCCATAAATTCAAATAACCCTCTTTCTGCCGCAGTCGGGTAATAAATAATCAACGTACGACACTTTGTTTTTGCTATTTCGCCATTTTAGACTTGATTATTTATAGACGCGACTCGTTTCAGTAATCTGCGAACAAATTTCAGTATACGTAATCATAATTGTATTTTATTTTTCGCCTATAGTTTTCGAAGTCTCATTTTCAAATAGGCAAATAGTTTTGCCATCATTTCATTTTTAACAATTACGTAAGATATTTTTAACCTCAAAGCATATTTATACAGTATTACGGAGTAATTTCAACGGTATCAAAAGTATACGTAAAAATGATGAACAATTTTAGTTTTAAGCGAATTTTTTTTACCTTCACTTAAGGTTCAGAGAAAAGAAGAAATAAGTATTATGGATTACCACTTTGATTTAAATAAATAATTGTTATCAATATATTTTTCTTATAAACCACACTGGTAATTTTCGTCAATAGTTTTGTAATCAAATCGCGTATTTTTTAAGGATATCTTGTTTTTGTACCCAACAACGGAACGAAGTGAGAACTTTAACAAATTTTAATCAAAAGAAAAATATTATTTCATTTATTATTTCAGAAAGAAATAGATTTAATCTATCAATTCACGCAAATCATATAAAATACATAATCAATTGTTAGTAATGTGATTGTCGGGAATTTTTGCGTCCCTGCATATTGAATTATGTGGTTGACTGTACAATCACCCACATACCAGGCAAAGGTGATAACGATTGAATGATTTATTTACCAGATTATCATTGCAAGACAAACTTTACAATGCATCTTATGTGGCTTACTGTACAAGATTAGACGAAAACTTGTATATTTTTTTGTAAATATTAATGAATTATTTAAATAATTATGCAAAAAGAAAGCTGATTCCGTGCTTCTGAAGACAAGTTAAGCTGTGGGACCCGAACGCCATCTAGCGTTTGTATAAACCTATCCTAGGTTTGGTTCGGTTTACCCTTTGAGTTGCGGAGGTCAGACGGTAGTCTGTGTAAAAAACCAGAAACCTCATCAGGTAGATCATCAGAGGAGAGATCGATTCGTGACATAACACGTTCAATTTCATATGTATTTATTTATAATCTGAAATGGAATTCAATGGAAAATAGATATTATTTATATATGTATAATAAAATAATAAAGTTAAGGTTGTATATTTAAAAAAAAATATGTGGCTTTTCGAAATAAATATTGCCTTCATTACTATTGCTAAATTATTTTAAAAGTTTTAAACAATTCAAATATTTTTTAATACGAGAAGCAATTACTCTGCTTACAAATTAAGTGATTTAGTTTCGTTATAGGTTCCAAAGTCACGTCTTTATCTCTTACGGGGTAGACACGAGCCAAAAGTGAGATTCGAAGGCCACGTATGTAAATAAATGGCGTGCTTAGTGGTTGAAAGCCAAATCCCTTATAATTTATCAGTTTTATTCCTTTCTGAGAATGGGGATCCGAATATATTTTTGCAAGTATTATCTTTTTCCTTCTAGATTTTTCTATCGATCGGTTCGTTAAACAAAAAATGATGTAACATTTTAAAATTAAAGTGTATGAAAATGAGTGAAAAAATATTTTGTTTCGTATAAAATTTCGAGCAATAAACATGGAAACGAATTGTCTGTGTGTGTACCTTTTCTCTATGATGTGTAAAAAATCTATATAATTTATGATTTCGAAAGTTGTTGATCGTATTTTCCGGTCTGATACAGACGTATGTAGGTTGATATTCGTACATGTAGAAACCGCACGAGTCCACGAAATTTCGACGCCATCTTTTGTACATTGCCAGTATAAAAAAATATACTTCCATATTATATTAGAGTGTAAGTACCTATTATTAATGCATTTCGATGTGTACCTTTGTATTGTATTTGAATATTTCGAAACGCCTAAAATAATGTCGTTTTTAGCCATACGGTGTTTTTTCGGAGGATAATGTAAGATATTATGCAATCAAACTATTTTAATTTGGCTCTATCGATATTTTTTCTTCGGTTCTTTGTAATCGTCTATTCCAAATTCAAATCGCCTGTAAATTATTTGAAATGGCGACGGAGAAAGAAAATGGATGAAGGAATTCTAATGAATAAATATTTTGAATTGCAGGGGTTACAGAGATTTCGTGTCTTTAGATTTATCTTTTTTTTTTTCTAAACACAATTTAATGAAAAAGGAAAATTATCAATAAACTATTATTAGATGCCATTAATAATGTGTTTCGATTTAAGCATTTTATTCGCCGACGCACAGATTTGGGTTTTATATTTATTTGAAAGCAAACCAGGATTTTTTTTTGCCTGTTTAGAATGTCCCTTAGTGATAAATGACTTCTCCATTTTATACTCTGTAACATTTTCTACGGATTCTTTTGTAAATATCAGTTATTATTACAATTAGTATCAGACGAAGTCAAATATTCACTTTTCGCTTTTCGTGCCTAATATATTTATTACGATATTATCCAATAGTTGTACAAAATGTAATATTTTTTTATCATGACAAGAGTTACGTTTGAAGTGAATATTTGACTTCAGTTTGGCAAAATAACGGAGACATCACTTCTTTACGTACAGAGATAGAAGTTGGACATTCCGTGTATTTTTACATAATTGTTAGTAACAACATATACGATGACACCAAATTAGCAGTAGCGAATGACTAAATGCTTCATGAACACAGCTATAGAGCATTCTAGAAGCTAAATAATTTGATGGACTTTAGGTGTATATGGTGTGGCTATAAGGTTCCTAATTGCCTGTTATTTCATCGGGTATGTACAAGAAGGGATGTTTCTGTGCACTCTAAGCCGCTTCTCAGACGTAAATATGTTGTATTGGGTGCATTTGAGCGTGCTCAATGTCTTAGAGCTCAAATTGTACAGTCATTAGTGTACCGAGGTATTTGTTATAGCGGCGATTCGGGGGCAAAGTTATCCATTTGTTAGTTTTAACGATATTGAGTACGAAATAGTTTAAAGAAATACTGATTACATGACAATTATTTGCAAATTCGAAATTTGTAAATTGTTGGAATGGCTGTATGGAGCTTGTTTTTTGTGCTAATAAAGTTGACACTGACGAGTGTTTAACTGTCACACCGCTGTCTTACAAAAGTCGCTATAGATATAGGCATAAGAAACAAGAATTATACAGTCAATTTAATGTACTATCTATATTGTGATCATGGCTTATTGCATGTTATGTTATGACAGCCCCTTATTTGTATAATTGTTTTATATTATGATGAATTTGTAAGAATCAATGCAATGTTAAATGCAATTATAATGTTAAAAAACAAGTAATGCACAAATTAAAATGAATGAAACTTTCAATTGTTAAAATCTACGTCCCGAATCGCCGTATAGTCGCAGAAACTAATACTAAGCATTTAGAAGAGTACTTGTCACCGAATTTTGTAAGAATTTACATTGTACGTTATATTGTTTATACAGACCTGTGTTATACTCACTCGAGGCATTTTCGATATGTGTATTACTGTGCGAGTGTGCTGTTGAAATTAATTAAGTAAGTATAAAAAAAATGTAAGCGAAATATTGTAAAATCGATATATAGTTAGGATTATTAGAACGTCACAACACAATATATTTTCTTAACATTATGTGCAAAAAAAACTATTAGGCCCAGTTTCAGTTAAAATATCTATTGTCGCATTCCTTCAAAGCTGAAAAATTAAAAAAGAAACGTATTCTAACTAAAAGGGTTTAACAGTTGGTGTTTTTATGAATATATCTTATTCTTATATTGTTTTGTACAGGTCGTGGATTAAGTCATTATTTTTGCGTGAAAACTTTACTTTCAACAGCACATAGGTAGAGACGGTTCAAACTAAAAAAAACTGTCGTGCATTGTATTAAAAAAAATATTTTAAATGAGAGTTTAAGGGTGCCTAAAATTGTTCCCGTCATGCGAAATGCGAAAGGGACGTTTTGCGAAACCTGATGTTTTGGAAATCCTATTTTTATAAAAAAAAATTTTTTACGGATGTATAAATAAGTCTGACGTAGTATTTTCATAAAAATCAGAGTCTGCAATAGAAGCTGACATTGATGATTGTTTGTTTAAATGACCTTGTAATTTATGAACATTTGAAAACTCTTGGTAAGCATTGAGGTTAAAATACATTTTGTCTTGTTCTTTGTCAAATATAAAAAGAAGTGACAGCATTTTTAAATAAATTAAGTTAACAGTTTGTAAATTTTATGAAAATGCAGAATTTAATATAATGGCGGCAGTTTCGGATATTTCTGGTATAAAGTTTGGACTTGTCTCTACAAATGAAGTGTTTGTATGTATGTAACGTCGGTTACGATGTAACTGTGCTGTACCTAGCTTGTTAGTGCGATAGCTGCCGATGTAGGAGCAGTGTTGATGCAAATATTGTTATTTATAAGTATTCCTAATAAATTGACTCCGATATAGATTATATTAGTTTCATTTTAAAAACCAAATATCTGTTACGGAATATAAAAGTTTCAGATAGTCCAATTCATAGAATATATCGCAAAATAAATAATCATTAAAAAAAAACAAAATACCCGACTGGTACAAATTGGTAGATTATGTACCTAGTGTCACTCGCACCGTCATGACGACTCCAATGATACCTCACATGTTTAAATCCTTCAAGCCGTTTAGGCCCTAGGAACATAGAAATCTACATACATACATACGCCCGAAAAACATAACCCTCCTTCGTCCGCAGTCGGGTAAAAAAACTGTCCAAGTGCGAGTCGGCAAGTGGTACTTGGCGGAAGGATTTCGTACAATTATCAATGAAAAATGGCAAAAAAAAATTTTGCTGTATGGTGACAAAAATATAATAAATAATTAAGGGGTCCCCTTAAATATTTTATTTTTAATTTTTGTTGTTGAAGCGGCAAAAGATTATCTGTGAAAATTCCAACTGACTGTCAAGGTTCATGAGATACAGCCCAGTGACAGACATACAGCGATGATTTACGACAAAGAATAAAAACATTATTGAAAAGAATAATTGTAAATTATTCCGGCTGAACAACTCCCTCAGTCGACCTAAGGCAGGACACACGAAAAATATAACGCGATACGTGATCATGCGAGAAACCACGAGAAACAATGATAAAATGCAACTATTTCAACAATATTTCATTCATAAATTATAAATAAAGCTTCAGTCGAACACATATAACAATTAATTAATTATTTGAACTATTTCAGTTTAGCTACAATAGGATTTCAAAAGTAATAACATCTACAAGAACACTAAATTCTAAGACATACACCACAGGGAGCAGATACATTATTTTATCAGATTAAATAATATATAAGAAAACTAGCGACCCGCCCCGGCTTTGCACGGATTTATAACACGCATTGCGTAAACATATAGAAAGTAACATGTCTGAAACAAAATATGCAACAGCTTAATCTAGCAATCAGCCTGCCACAATATTTAGCGTCCTATAAACATATTGTAGTTGTAAAAAAAATAAATGCACAAATTCCGTGGCACCAAAAAAAAATTAACAAGCCAATGTAATATTCCACAACAAAAAATATAAACTCTGATTTTGGCCTTTGATTTTTTATACTTTGAGATACTATAATTCTGCCTTTTTCTACATAATATACTTAAAATATTTATATACACCTACTTCAATCTTTTACAATATTTATAGTTTATTATACACCTATGAAAATGAAAATATATGTAATAAAAATAATAGAAATAGTAACACGAAATATCCAAGAAGGCAAGAAGTAATTGTTCGGAACTTTTAAAAGATTTATTTTAACAGGGTGTCCAGGTTATTGTTAAAAACTTACCTGACTGTCCACAATGTGGACACCCGGTTTACATACTAGCGTTAAGAATACACATATTTAAAAAAATAAAAGTAGTCACATATTCTCAAATATTTCGAGAAGAAAATAAATCTATTAACCAAACCACACTGTGTAAAACGATTAACGTAAAATTCGATGTAATTAATTCTCGGTGCTAAGGGCTTTAGTGGAGGAATATAATGAATTATCTTTCAAAAATGCACTTTTTTTTTCAAATAGTCATAATTATATAATTTCATAGATCTATTAGCAGTTGAGAAGTAATTAATAAAAAAAATACATTAATATATTATACAGGGTTATTTCTAATAAGTCAAGATCTAGCAACAATAGTTCGCTAACCATATACACAACAACTTTTGTTCTATGAGTTCTGATAAAACTCAATATATTAAATAGTAAAAATGATTTTACAAGATTTTATTGTCCGATCGTGTCATTTGTAACTCTATGTCACATTTATATGCAAAAGGACTAAGATCTTCGCTATGCGCGTAGAATTTATAACATTTAGCTGAATAATACAAGTGATTTTTTTAAAAAAAAAAAAAAGAAAACAAAAAATTATAAAATGTCGTAGAACAAAAGTTTTCATTTACGTTGTCGTTGCAAGGTTGTTGATTTATTACAAATAGCCTTGTATATATGCAAATTAAAAGATTTCGACATAGAAAAGTCAATTGACACCGGTTCCCTTAAAAAATAAACCATAGACTACGCGCTCGCTTTCTTTTTCTCCACATTCTTTTTATCCGCGTAAATTCTTTGGAACAGAACAAATTTGCCGCTCTGTATATTCTTAGTTTCGTGTATGGCACCCCCTATTTTCCACGAGGGGGTCTCGCAGTTCTTCCAGTACCTACAGTCTTTGGGTATTTGCAATTTGTCCAATAATTTTGTTGCTAATTCTGGTATTATTGGTTGTAATATTATTCCACATATTCTCAAAGTCTCCATTGTGATGTGCAGGATCACGTCTAAATGTTTTTGATTTTCGACTTTCTTGCGCAGTTCCCACGGTTTGTGGGTCTCAAAGAATAAGTTCGCCAAGTGCAGCACGTGTATGACCGCGTCGACCGCTTTGTAGAATTGGTAGTTGCGATAGTGTGTGTAGCATGTTTCTGTGAAATAAAAGTTTTGAAATTTTAAGTTTAGTTTAGCCCTTTTTTATTTTTTTAACCACCGACGCAAAAAGAGGGGTTTTTTATGTCAGAGGGAG
>JADGIL010009508.1:2747-23084 GCA_020352625.1 Cactoblastis cactorum | reverse complement strand
GTTTTCACACAGACATTCACATATCGGTATGACGATTCCTAGTTGGAATAGTGTGCACTCCTTGCCTCTGCATCACGAGGTCCCGAGGTCCCGATCAGGACATGACGGAAAATGATATTTTTCTGATTGGTCTGGGTCATGGATGTTTATGTTAGTATTCCATAAGTCTCAAACTTTTGGGGTTAACTTAATCAATGTTTGATTTCTCCCTTTATATTTATTTATATCTAATGACCATCAGTAAACTACTATTTTTCCACAAGAGCGAAGACGCAGAACACAATTAACAGGGAATATATTCAAGAAGGATATGTATTTTTAATTAGCATGAAGTGTTTAATAAGACGATGAAACGTATGCCCAACGCCCCATGCCTGGCCTAGATATAAAAAAAGTAAACATGCGTTTTAACGGAATTCGATGCACGTGGCGGAAGCAGATGCATGCGCATCGATCGGTACAACCACGAAACTTAAATCCCTTTGTCTATATGGAGTACTAGCGACCACCCCGCGTTGTCTTTCCCATTTGGTCTTGGTCCTGTGGGAATTACGGGACAAAAAGGCCTACAGGGTTTTTCAATAAATGGATTTTCAAACGTTGAAAGAATTGTTTCAATTGAATGATATTAGCGCGTTCAACTAAACAAACGATCGCCTGTGAGAAGAATCCTCTTGTAAGCCCTTTACTCGACTGACTTTAAAATCTACTTAAAATATATACCTGTTTGAAGTTCTTATTAAACTAAAAATAGTTTGGTGTCGTTGATGTCTTTTGTAACAGAGCTTTTCTCTTTAAAATGTTGTGAATTAATTAAGCAATGAAATTCAACAATACACCTTTGAAGTAGCAAATAAAAAGTAATTAAAAAAGCCTCCGACACAATATAACCAAATCTCTCTTTTTGCGTCGGGAGTTAAAATATAGCTAAGAACTCTCTCGATTAAGTTACCTTTCTAATAAAAAAGAATTATCCAAATCGGTTCACCCGTTTGGGAGCTATGACGCCACAGACAGAATGACACACGTCAAATTTATAACAACCCTCTTTTCTTCTGTGCACATATACATTAAAATATATAGTCACTTCTTCGCCTACGACGAAGTAGACAGAACCAATGGTCAAAAGGATCTAATACAACGTTTAGCGTAAGCAAGAATCGTAAAAAGTGACGTGTATAAGAGCCAACCGTTGTATTCTGTACAATAATTACATATTCTTTGACGACTGTTTGAAATATCTTCTATGTACCGTTGAAACTTGATTATAACAATATTCCAGTTAAATCGTTTGCTTGTTTACCGTTTAGGATTACATTTTCAAAGTTACTGACTAATAAATTTTAAGTAATTTGTATTGCATTAGTGACTAGCCGACTCGTGCCCACTTCTATGGGCGTTAAAATATAGCCTATAGCGCTCCTGAATAGTATAGCTTTCGTATTAAGAATTTTCAGGTACGGTTCAGTATTTCCGAAGATTAGCCCCTAAAAACAAACAAGGTTACAAACTTTACCTCTTTATAATATGTCACAAGTCTCGAAATTTATTTGGGACTAATTTAATCTGACTGACTTGTCTCTATTTTTTTTGTACACAATATATACTAGTGTATCCGTTTTCTTGAGTATTTCGGGAAATAAAGCAGCCTGTAGCCTTCCTCGATAAATGAACCATTAAAAGAACTTCATACAATTATTATAAAAAAAAACAGATTTAACCTATAAGTAGATAGCAAGATTAGCACATTCAACTAAACAAACTATTCCGCTTTATTAGTATAGAAAAGAAAATCCACCAAAAACATTCTCATGTAAAAATATTACCAAGACCAAGTCTTACGAGCTTACCCCCTGTGAAAAAGTTTTCAGATCTAAAGCCAAGCCCTAAAGACTACTCGTTTTACACTAAACCTTAATCTAAATTGTACTACTACTACATTCACCATGACAGAGGGAGGCAAATGTCACGTGACATTCGTCATAAAAAAAAATTATATGAAAAACTTGTCAGACCTCATGTTCTTGATAACTTTACCAGGCCTAACTTCACAAACTCTACATTTTAGTCAAAACGTGTGGCTTGGCCGTTTTATTTAACACGCAAATGTCGTTTTGCGTAAGAAAATTTGAGTAGAAACGATACAAATAATTTAACAAAATAAGATATTAAACTGAGGCCATATACAAGTATAGAGTTAATACATGTAATCCCAAAATTCTTTAGTATTTTTTTTTTAATTTTCATTCTTACAAGTACTTTAGCGATGTGATGTAATTGAATATTCGACCAATGATTTGTGCAAATTTGACCTTTATATTAAAAGAGGACTGCCCTCGAGAAGTTAATTGTATGAGTCATTTTATGATTACATTTTGTATACCAAAAAAAGGTATACAGTCAGACTGCCGTTAGGATCAGTTCCTTGCACCTTTTCGACACTAAATTATTGTATTTGTACGATATTTAGGAAATGTTATTTTTAGCTTTCCGAAAACATCACGTTGAACTTAAATATTGCTCCAAATTATAATTACTAAAAAATAAAATAACTTTATGGAGTAGTGGGGTAATAAAATGGGGTTTTGTAGTGGTATGCCTGCTGCATGCTTTTTTAGCCTGTAGCATGAATGGGCCGGCTCGTCTGGGGCAGTACAACACTCCCACAGAAGACCGACGCCTGAATGGCGGCTATCAGCCGCCATGCTCCGTCCGGTGAGTGCGAGAGCCGGAGGCCCAACTTCCCTTCATAACAAAATATAGTTTTAGCTCAATACCACAGTGTTAATTTGATCAAGTATCCCAACAGATACGCAGCCGATAGTACTTTTTTCTATTTACTATGTATTTGGGTGTGACGTAGCAATGGCATTGCACCGACGCTAGAACTAACCTAGGCGAACTCGGCACAGGTCATTACTCTCGGTCACGGCCGCTTTCTGTTGGCCTGTGCCGCTGTCTTGATCGAACTACGAAATAATATTGACATCCCATTAGAATCGATCCTACATTAAGTATCAGTTTCGATTTTATTGTATTACTAGTAGACTCGTACCCACGTGTAACACTGTGATACGAAATTTTTATATATATAAAGATTGAAGTAAGTCACGTGTTAACTTTGTGCTTGTTCTTTAATAATATGCAACAGAATGGTTTGAATGATTTCTTCTTGATTTTATATAAGGGCTAGTTTTTGCCCGCGACGTTCATGGCTACGATCACCTCCTATAATTCTCTATCACATGAAATATTGCTAAATATCATCTTAGCTAACAAGTACGTCCTACAAAGAACCCTTATCAAAGTTTGCAACCCCTAGCACTTGTAGTTTCTGAGATTTCGATGAGTGTGTCAGTCAGACAGTAATCTTTCGCTTTTATATAGTATGTATATAAAGAAAACATATTCGCATGAAGTCGGGGCTAGTCACTAGACCTACATCTTTTCCTATTATTAGACCATCAGCCAACTATTATATTCTAATAATATATAAACTAGCGAATGCCCGCGACTTCGTCCGAGTAGATTACTTAGTACTATTATAATAAATTATATCCCTCGGGAACCGTACATTTTCCGGGATAAACAGTAGCATATCTTTTATTCTAGGTCATCGTCCATCGCTGTGCCAAATTTCATCCAGATCCGTTCGGTAGGTATTGTGTGATGCGAGTACAAACATACAGACAGACAAAAATTCTAAAAACAATGGTTTTGGCTTAAAGGTATAAAGAACCCCTATATATTTTTTTCTTAAATATCTCCCATCTCACAGACATAGCTCAGTTACAATTTTATTATATGTATAGATGCGCAAGTTTTGATGTGAGATGGGGCAATGGTTGATACAAAATCACGCAAAATTTGTTGGACGGGTTTTGATAAAATTTGGTACTCTGTTAATATTTAATGTAAAATAGCAAATAGGATAAGTTTATCCTGTAATTTATTTAGGCAGCAAAAACCTTGTGGAGAAGCAAAAGTTTTATAATCAACCAAGCGGGATATATAATAAAAGGGCCATCTATAAATTGCGTCACACGTTAAAGGGAAGGGAGGTCGACGAAGTATGGTATTGCGTGATAAGGGGGTGGCAGGGTTCTTAAATTTCGTGGCGTCACGTTACAAAATCTATTAGTATTAAAATATAACCTTTAAATTATTAACAGAAAACTCAAAAACTCTTTTGCAACTCCTTTGCAACTCTCTCTGTAGACAAGGTAAAGTATCTGTCGTAACTCTAGGAAGGGAGAAAGGAGTAATGACATTCGTATGGTTCCTTAGATCATGTTTAACCTAAGAACGGTTAGACTTGATAAAATGTAGAGTATACCTTAAATATTTAAATTCTCTCCAAAGAGTTGAGGTGCAAATAATATGTTAGTTAAAAAATCTATAATACATACATACAAAGACAAATTACTTGTCTCTATAAGTTATTTTCTTAGCAAGATAAAATTAAGTATTTATTTACGAAAAACTTATTCAATGTTTGTACATTGAATATTTTCCCATTTAACATCGAAATCCGACTAAACATTGTTATTTTTATCCGTTCAGCTAGCTAGAACTAACCTAGGCCAACGCGGCAAAGGTCATTACACTCGGTCACGGCCACTTTCTGTCCGCCCGTGCCGCCGTCTCGCTGGAATTCCGACCGGGAACGGGAAGTGGGAATATCGACAGACTTACTTGAATTATTAAAAAATCTTTCGGTATAAGCGTCTACCAAATATGTAAATGAGGACTATGCAGTGTTGATTTCATTGCTTAAGGAGGAGGATTTTGAAGAAAACTGTAGCGACACAGTAGAGTTCTTAATTATGGACGACAATCTATAGTAACTACTTCTAAGTAACTATTTCTTTGTCCTGGCGATCTGATAGTTACTAGTACGGACAAGAAATACTCATACATTGCCTTACAATGTAGAGTCACTAGTTTTTCTCCCCAACCTGTCTTTACTCTATCAGTTACTAGATATACGTTATACGAATGTACATAAACTTGTAAATTTATTATAATTATTCTTTGACCTGATTACAAAAAATATATATTTAAATTTCTACTGTTATAAGAAATAGTATTTTGCTACTTTTAAGAAGTGTTGATATTTTGCATTTTCATGAAGTTTTAATACATTTAGGGCGGGATTCAGTGGTTAAAATTGAAAACCTGTTGCTAAGATTACACATGTAAAACTAGGCATTTACTGGTTCTAGTCTTTAAGATCAATATAATTTTTTAAGTATCAACAAAATAATAAAATATCATTTCCATTGTCGTAGTTATATTAATAGGATAAAAATAGACAATTTCCAGAATTTTCTATGGCCAATAGAACTGAACAGGAGTCTCTGTTTGCCGTTACCTAACAGTGGGTCAAAAAACGCAGAAGTACTCCGATTTCGGCGTTTTTTGACTCACAGCTGGTTTACCTTTCCTTTTAATGATAATAAAAAAGAAACTTCAAGGTCAGTGGCCAGTTTAGAAACTAAATTAAAAGTGTAGTAATGTTTTCAGTTTAAAAGATACCCATAGATATTACGTCGTCAAAAGAGTAGTATAAAATATGTATATATGGGTTACCTACATAACTGAACAGACAGACAAATTATTTATTGAAGGCTCGGCAAAAAATGGAAGAGTAGAGCCCTGAATATCACTAATAAAGAGGTAGTAAAAAGCGCACGCTTGTGACGAATTTCATCATAACCGCTTTTTTTTCTTCAGATTAGATAGGCAAGTACTGGGAGAGTGTAATGACCCGGGTGAGTGGCAAGTGCATTGGCCTAGGTTAGTGATGGTTGGCGCTAGGTGACGCTGCCGACGTAGCGATGACGTGACTGAACACATAGACTCGTAACCGATTGAAATGTGGTTAGTACTACTTTAACGAAAAAATAAAATATGTCTTAAAAATATTAACTGATATTAATCCTGGCTGAAAAAGATTTAAAATTAAAAATAACTAAATGCAAACTTTCTTCTATTTTTAAGAACTATTCTATTATAAGCTATGAATTTAACTAAAGTCTCTTGTGTATAATCAGAAGTATATGAGTTAGCTGGAAATGCAATAATTATGAGTTTAATCAAGTTACATTAAAATTTGATACTACTCTCTGTCATTGTAGAGAGGGTAATCTTTACATCGAACTACTTACATTTAAATATTAATCTGAAGACTTTTAAATTTTTATAGAAATGGAAATTGGAAATTTAATTATGAATTGGATTTTTTATTAAAAATACTGGGCAGTGTTATAAGAAAATTAGAAAAAAACTTACAAATTTCCTCCGGCTAGGCCGTTGACGTCACATGTGCATGCTGCAAGTGCAATGTCAAGAACAGACCGCGAGCGGCGTTCTTTTTTTAAAATATTTCCGTACCGAATTTCGCGTTTTTGAGTTAGCAGTTTGAAATTTAAAATTCCTTTTTTGAATGATAGATGATTTATTTCATTTTTTTGACTGGTTAGGGTTGCGGTCGCGACGTGTGGAACGCGCGAGCACTCGCCGACCACTGCGTCTGCGCATCTCGCCTTCCCGCCATACAAGTTACGTCACCGCACACCAGCCGCTCACCCCTTTCTTTTTTTTTCTGTAATTAATTTCTTGTAAGATTTTGGCGGGGTTTTTTAGCCCGTACGGTAATGGGCGGAGGTAAAGACCAAAAATGAACATTCCGGTTATGGATTTGCGATTCGCTTGTGTTTTAAAAATGTTTTACGGCCATCTTTGAGACAGGCACACAAATAAATCAATATTTTTCGATTTACTTTCATAATATCCCACGTACGAAAGTAAAAGATATTTTTACAAGAACTATTAAAGATAATGATATATGTATACTCAAAGTATTCTATAAAATTATAAGAGATGTCAATATTTTACGTCAAAGTAATATTAGTTGTTCGAACTTTTGCGGAAATAATTTTCAAATCTGAAACATTTTCATATTCAAAATATAGTTTTGTAATTAATATTCTAATTAAATCTGTTAATTCCTGTAAGAATTTTCGGATTAAAATTCTAATCTGAAACCTATGAAATGTAAATCTTTCCATTAATGGTTTCAACAGTAATACTTTTGGCTTTATATTTATAAAATAAGCTTAGACCAGAGTTTAAAAAAAATAAGCTTAAGATAAATGAATATAACTAAGAATCTTCTAAGAGCAAAAATTCTAATACTATTCAATTCAAGATGGCGCGGCCTTTCTCGCCGTTCCCGGTTACCTGCGTTCGCGCCGCCCGCACACTCGTGCACAAACACACACACGCACACAAATGTTGCATCCAGAAGGAACGAAAAAAGGCGCAAATGAGTTTTTTCAAAGGCTTCGCCCCTTAGGAAAGTGAAAGGGTTGATTACGATTCTTTAATGTTTTTTTTTTGTGTAAAAAATTAAGTGTACATATGTCGAGTTGCTTTTTGTGTGGGTTTATGGTAAATATAATTGTGCTTAAGTTTCTTTTTCAGTCTAATAATCTTGACGTAATGAAATGATTCCGATTAGAATATTTTCTCATTTAATTTTACATTAATCTTCATATTTTATTTTTACATAAGTCTACGAACCGATTTTTTGGATATATCTTGCTATTGATTGCTTTTTATGTACAGAATACATAATGTACAGCTATACTGTAATTAAAGTACAAGTGTAAATTAATTAATTAATCATAAATTTATTAATGTAGAGTTAGAAGCTTGGCTCTATGCGTATCATAGACCTCTACATATGTATAATTATTTATATAGAAAATCAATAACGCTTGTAATTTTAATAAATATTTTGCTTTGTAAAAATATATGTATTTAACAATGTCAAAAATAAATTTAATACCTTCCAACCGGACGGAACTCAGCTACCATCTTTCCCTCGTATCCCCAATACTAAGAAAGTATAAATAAAACATAACTATAAGTCGGCGGTTCTGGGACGTTGCCCGCTGCAGCGCAGTGTGAGTGCGCCTTTATGCCCGTACGTATAGCTGCTCTTGTGTGCGTGAAGCTAAGTACACAGCACACCATCAATGGGGGAGCGTATCACACCGTTACACTCAGTTTTATCTAATTTTGGAAGGTACGTTAAGCTGTGAGCTCCGAACGCCATTTAGAGTTTGTATAAATCTATCCCAGGGTTGGTTCTGTTTTACCCTTCGGGTTGCAGAGGTTAGACGATAATCACCCAAAGTTTAAAAACATTTAACCACGTGAAGTCGAATTGTTTGGATCCTCAGGCTCTGACGCGTTACCGCTGAGGATAACCGGAATGGACTCAGTTTCATCTATTTTTTTTTTATCCAATGTCATCATTATTAGCCGTAAGACACTGTTGGACTCTTCCATGGATTTCCAAAATTAAAGCGACCCTCATCCAAACTTTTCCTGCGTCTTCAGCATATTTATATTCTCAGGTCTTTTAGCATATTTATATTTTTATACATGAAAAATAAAATATGGTTTACATTGATTACATCAAGTAACAGGAGACCCATTGTATTTAAACTTAGTAGTCGAAATTAAACATCTAAATTTACACCAACAGATACGAGAAGAGACTCCATTTTGTGCCATACTAAAGACTCAATCCAGCTTTTAAATCCAGTGTCTCGAATAATTATCATATATTATTTCCATTGGGATTTCCATTCTAATTCAGATGCATGTTTTAATATGTTATATATGAATAGGATTCTGAGAGGTTAGTATAATGAGAAAATTAAAGCTTCGCTTTTTGTTAATATTATTATATAGCTGCATATGGATTCAAAGAAACGATTAGATACGGTGTAAGAGCCAGCCAGTCAGTCTCCGAGTGGAGCTACTAAAATGGTACCAAGTTCAGGTTCGCCTAGTTCGCGTTAGACTGCATAACATTAGATTCCTCCCTAGCTACAAAGTATATACCTTAGCTACACTACTACTAGTAGCTATAGATGTACAATGTACATCGGTTGTAAGGCGAAAGTAAGAAGAAAGTATAATTCAGTTTTGATTTTGTAACTATTGAATAAAAAGCTTATTCAAATCCATATTAAAATCTCTATGAAGAAACTAGACTTTTAATTCTAATAAATAATTTTTAAATTTTAATAAATATTTATTAATTCATTCATAATAATGATACTTAAATACTTTTCACCACAAACTCTGAACTTGAAAAATCATGAGTTATAAGAAGTTTTAACCTCTAAACTACTCTCTATATCTCCATACGTATGACAATTTTTTTGGCGACTCTTGCATAAAATGACGATTTAAACCCACTAAGTATAACCTTGCAATAGAAGACCGTCTTCAGTCACGAAAGTTCACGGTTGGTCGGTTTCTTAGGGAACTCGAGATTGGACGTCTGGCGACGCCAGCGCAGATTATAAATGCAGAATTTAAAAGTTAAATAGATCTACAGTCAATATCGATTGCAATAACACTATTACCGTTTATCTTCATTCCACCAATAAGCCCATCATTCTCTGGTCTTCACGTCTTCCGACTCTTGGCTCTCTAACTCTATCCAAAAAAGGAATATAAACTTGAAACTGTACCGTACTACATTCAATGAGTATCTTTGAAATACTTTTTTAATAGGACCAAGAAGGCAAGCAGGCATGCGGCCCACCAAATAGACATGAATTTCAATTACTATATTTCCACGTATGTACCTAAAAGTTATAGTTTTAATGTAAAATGTACCGCAATATTTTTATTTATTTCTATTTTTATAATTACTTCGCTCCGCTCACTTGATAATTCCAAGCAAATAAAGTCGCGGTTCACAGATCGTATCACAAATACTTAAGGGAAACTCTAATTTATCTCATCATATCTGTGCATGTTTCTCTAAAATGTTTTGTACGTGGCTATATTTGTGAGTGTCAAGAACACACGCATTACCGTGTATAAATTAAGCTATCTGTATTTCTATGGTTGAAGAATAACTGAAAAAAAATCGTCCATGCTGATCTGGTAGCAAAAATTTTGCCAGCAGTTTCTCTTTTCGAGCAAATTATCTACTTGTGGTCTAGGATGATTATCTATATGTTTAAAATATAGTATTGTTAAGTGCATAACCAGATTTTCTTAAACAAGTATAAAACTGCCTTTGGGTCTAACTCAATCTGTGAGATTTGTTCCAATATATTTATTATTTTTCTGTCACTGTTTCTAATTCTCTATTTCACCAGTAAAACCACAATCCTGCTAAAGGTGGGCATTGAGCTTCGCGATCATTGGCTCATTTTTTTTAATGAGATGGACGTGTTGCTATTATGTACTTTGTTGCCCGTGTAACAGTAGCTTGTGTTTTATTTAGACTTAGCGAACATCCCTAGGGATACATTCTCACGATCCTGGCAATTAGACGGGCAATCTGGTCGCGACAGGCGAGCAAAAAGTATCGCTTTAATAACTTCTAATAAGCGAGGACAGGTTCTAAGCAAACCGGCCGGCGTTAGGCGGGATTGTAAGGATGGGTTTACGCACTAAGCTTCTAAACGACTCGAATTTCTACGGAGTTAGATAATATATTTAAAATTTGTATTTACGTTATGTGTGGTCAACAGCTATTTAGCCTATTCAAAGTCATGGTAAGTCGCCTATATTTTAATAGAAGAAATTGATCAGATAAAGTTAACTAACTGTACTTTTTAATTTCAAAATTCTTGAATCAAAATTCTTGATCTGAAACTCTATAGTAAATATTTCCAAAAAGTCAAAACAACTCCCTTTAGAAAGTGTAAAAATAAATATAATCTTAATGTCCAAGTCTAAAGGTCTTTTGTGCAAAGGGAATTCAAAAGTGCATTTTATTTTTTTTATACAAAGAGCGTCAACATGAGATAACAGCAAGATGGTTTCTAATCGCGATTACTTACAGAAGTATTACAAACAGAGAAAAAGTGTTGTTAACCCAACTGGTAATTAAATCTGGTGGATAGATATTTCTTCCATTTTTGTTTTCGATCGCCAGCGTGCCACATATGAATATTATTTATGTAAGTATTACAAACAAAAAATATTGAATGGATTTAAGTCGGGTAGTTTGGAACGCTCTACAAATCCACAAGTGTTTGACATAGGCATTTCTTATGAAAACGCTGCGTTTTCTTACACAGCACAAGAAGTTGCCAAACAACACAGGTTTTGCGTCCAAAAAACGCCGCGTTTTGTAACACAGTGCGTGTACAGGGGTTTAACTACCCCGCGATAACGCCGCGATATGCGTGCGAACGCTCACTATTAATAATGGATGCAGCAACCTGTTGCTTAGATCGCGATTATTAACTGCTTCGTTATTTCAACCGTCTGCTTAGATAACAAAATTATAAGTCTAATGTTTACTTTTAGATAACAGCGAGGTTTAATAATTAATAACACCCTGTATTTTTTTTCAAGAGTGTCTATTTTGGGCATTGTGGGTGGTAATTTTGTTATCTTATTATATAAATCGATATTATGACAATAGATGATTTGGCGAACTTCTAATTTCTTTTTCAAATTTAACAATTAAACCTTCCCTAAACTTTTACAAATATTCATAGATTAGAATTAGCTAAATCTGTCTATCTGTTCTCGTTTATCAACGAACATACGAACAGCGATTGATTTATTTAGACAACATTGTTTATTTTATATTCACATATTTGTTTCATGTCATTGTTGAAAATTGTCGTTTTCGAAGAAAATGCTAGTTGCGTAGAGAGAGAAGCCAGAATTGCTAGTTTATCTTCATTTGGAAATGATAGTGATTGAGTAACTTACTCATAAAATATATTTACGTCAATAAAATTTTAGCAGAGCGACTTAAGCTAAGCCATCAGTCATAATAGAAACATCTCTTTTTGCACCCTTTTTATCCACAATCACGTGCCCCTTCCGTCACAATTTTGTATAAAGTAGGATTTAGCGATGATGAAGAAGAATAAGGGGATTTTTTTCTTATTTATGAAAGTAGGAGGCAAACGAGCAAGCGGATCACGTGATGTTAAGTGACCACCGCCATAGACTCTTGCAACACCCGGGGGGTCACAAGAGCGTTGCCTGCCTTTCGAGAGTTTAAAGTGGATAACGAAACAAAGGGGAGGACTATGCTGAATATTTCTGGTAAGTAATAAAATATAAAAATTTAAAGACCTTATGTACTTAGTTATATTTTTTATTTAATTGATATTTATTTATTTATAACTAATAAATACACCCTTCAATGCCCAAAATATATTTTATGGGGCGCTTTAAAATCCACTGTTGCATTTTCTCCTGAGAAATAAGCAAAACTGTTTATATTTTCAAATATATTACATATGTAGAATATAAATTGTTATGTACTGATTTTAATTTAACAAGAGTTAAATAATGGCCCATGTAATTGCATGATTCTATTACTTACATATTTCTCATGGGCTGGTTATGGTATTTCATTGGCTATGCGGGATCATAAATCTGCGAATTCTAAGCTTATATTATGCAAAATATTGAGTGTACAGAATTGGTCTCAGAAAATATAAATCTGTACATATAAAACTATTGCGAAACTGTGAGTGACTTGCTGACAGACAACGCACAGCCGAAACTACTGAATGGAAGAAGTGGAAATTTGGCATGTATGTTCCTTGGAAACTGTAGGGGAGCACAAAGAGAGGTTTTTTGGATATTCTACCCTAAAAGATCCCCTTTTGGGTGGAATATCCAAAAATTAAAGGTGTGAAAAATTGTTATATAAAAGTTAATATACAAAAGCTAGACAATCACACAAATTTGAAGGGACAGGATCGAAGCTAGCATCTATAAATACAGATGCCAGAACTTTACCATTATACCAACTAGGTCTAATGGTCAAAATATTATTTCTCTAAGCCTGGTTTACACGGGAAAGGTTATTGAATTGTAAAACTAAACATTAGTGTAAAACTGTATTAACCTGTCTAGTATTGGTATGGGTGAGCGATGACTATAAGTATGAATGGAAGGTCCCAGAATCAAATCCTGATTGTTAAGTTAAAAATTTATCTAACCATACAAGTCAGTTTTGATAGTTTTGATTTTTAAGTAGCCCCATTTCTGTATACATATTTTTTGGATTTTTTTTCTCAGCTGTAGTCAGGGCCAATATATTAGGCATTACATATCTGATTTCTTTTTAAAGTTATATTAGCCTGAATGAGGAATTGGTATCGATATTCTATATTGACGTGGAAAAGTGGACACTTTTCCACGTCAAAGGTTTTAAGTTCCTACTTCTAGATAGGATTTTGTATTTGTCTCTGCTAAGATTCTTCTGTAGTATCATTATTTTGATCACAAGTAGAATAATTTGTCCTCTCTTCAATAATGCATGCGAGTAAATGCTGGTTTTAGGGTCCCGTGAAGTAGAGACTAAAGGATTTTGATGTGTGGTGTTTAAATAACAAAGACTTAGATTCAGTATCACGTCTTTCCTTTTAAGGATTAACAGACTCAAGGGTCATGTGAATCGAAGGCAATATTTAATTGAATGGTGGACTTTTTGGTGGAATGAAACATTTCCTTTGATTGACTTTTACAATCTGAGCGGGAAGAGAAGTAGCTAGCATATTCAATGGTGGTTTTGTTATTTTAAATTGTAAGTCTTTCAGTAAGTCAACATTTTTTTTATGTCAGAGGGAGGCAAACGAGCAGGCGGGTCACGAGATGTTAAGTGATCACGGCCGCCCACAGACAACTGCAACACCCGCGGGGTTACAGAAGCGTTGCCGGCCTATGAAAAACCTCACCCAAATGGGGAGGGCGGAGAAGTTGGGCCCCCGGCTCTTCCACTCACCGGACGGAGCATGACGGCTGATAACCACCATTCAGGCGTCGTGACCAATACCCATCAGATGAGTTTCCTGTCTGCTTAGTTGTTTAAAACAATGAATGGATTAATATATTACAAACATACTTAATTTTTCTTGGCCCTTAAGCCTATCCTGGATACTACCGTAGGACAGTCCGGCCCTGTTATCTCGTATAATAACCGCGTGGCAGCTTCGCGGCCGGCGTCGCCTGCTGATTTACAACAAATGCTGCTTAGACCAGTTTTTAAGGATGCTGTGGGATAGATGATCTCTTGGACTGGGGAAAATGGAAGGAACTTACTGTACCACATAAGGGCGGAAAGAAGCCTAACATAACAATATAACCTAATAAAAACCTTCAATTAAGTATTTTTTTTAAACTTAAATATGTAGGAACAAATCATACTGATTGAATTAGCCCCTTTATTTATTTATTAATATCGAGACTTGTGGGGATACTAACCCAACGATACTATATTTTTCAAAAAACACATTTATAGGTAAACATCCAGGCTCCAAGAAACAAATCACACATAGGTCATTTTCCATCATGACCTGATCGGACATCGAACCCACGACTTGGAGATCGTCTTCAATGATTTACTCCTTACCGATTTACCATCATGGAATTTTATGTCAATCCTTTGAATCCTCTGAATACACCCTCGAGTCTAAAAGCATAGCCTTTTATTTCATCATGAAGTTAATTATTTTGATATCTTGAATGTAAGTAAGAGATTCAATTTGTTGAGGGAAAATTCAGAAAACGCTAATTTTGAATCAAGCTATTTGTGTGTAACATGTAGTCAAGGATAGCATGAGTAGAAAAAAGTATAGTGAGAAGTGAATATAAATCAATAAAGGGAAAGCTTAAAATTAATAAAGATCGCAGACAATCGCATGACAAGGCCCCTTGCCTGGTAAGCGGAAAGAGTAAAATGCAATCGACCAAAGGAATAATACAGATATTCCCACGGGCGTGTCTCTGGGTGCAACTAACAATTTTCATCCGTACTGTGTTAGAGTCGGTTCATCATTTTAAAACACAAGGCACTGACAAAATAATTCTACTGGTTTATCAATGGTCGGTACTTAGCGTAGTAATTTACAGAATGCATTGCATAGATTATAACGTCCAGGATAATTGTCCATAATTGAATTAAATAGCGCTATTTTAATAACCAGCCTTTATCTAACAATAAAATGAAAAAGACACAAGCACAGATGACAAAAAGTAGAAAAATGGCCGCCATCTTGAATCGATTGCGCGCGAGAACACGACGCAAGTTCAATAAATTGACATGAGCCCTTATAGGGAGTCCAAGAGTGTACGGCTAATGCTTCACTGCGGCGAAGACCAGAGCAAAAAGATATGATTTTCGTGTGTTGACAACCCCTGTATGTATATGCGTCTTCGACCTGATAATAAATAGAAAATACTCATAATTTAGTATCCTAAACGAGGTTAGCTAGGAGCCAAGCTTCTTCAACCGCACACTTCTAGATTTTGATTTCAAGACATGTGGGGTGTTTAGGGAGAAATACGTCTACCTACTAGCAAAATGCCTAGGTTTTAATATTATAATCTACCGCCTGACTCTGACTTCTGAGAATTTCAATATACCAAATTTTGATAAAAGCCCGTGAGCTGGAGAAGGCAATTAATTATCTTTATAATGAAATTGCACAGAAAATTGTTGTGTGATTACACGTGATGATTAGACGTGATCAGCATGTTTTCCCTGAATTTAAAAAGAAACGCGAATTTTTTATATCGTGAGTTCTAGTTTAGCACCTAGTCCAAGGAAAAATATAGGTTTTTGTTTGTAATATAACCGTAATAAATAGTAACTACCTTTTTCCCACAACAACTCTCGCCTTCTATTACTCTAGATCCCGTGGGGTTTAGAGTAATAGACCGTCTTAGCAAGCGTCTAAGTCCTAAAAGAAACCCCCCAATCTCAGAAACAACAAGCTCTTGTAGTTTCTGAGATTTTGTGATGAGTGAGTATGTATCGCTTTAATTTTTAGATTTTATTCAAAGTCGCCTCAGTCTATGACTACGCATAACAAAAGCGTCAGCCCAAATCCAGGGTCTAAGACCTAAGCGTTAGATCTAGAATCAAATTGGGACCTAAGAATGGAATAAAAAATGTATCTGGTTACGTATGAATTCCTATGCGTACTGGTTTTATAAGGTTTGTAGTTTTTGCCAAGGCGGTGGATTTATGTGCACTTTTCGATTTTTGTTCCCGTGTTTAGTATTTATATTTTATGGTTATGCCTAGTCGAGTCTATGGCTCACATTTTTTTTTATTGCAAGCAACGACTTATGAATGCATTTTGAATGGTGGGAAACCTGGCTGTATGAATGGATGTTTTTGCAATGAGATTTTTTTTTACACCTTACTTTTTATAGGGCTTTGAATTATAAATAGTATTTTGCATGCGTATGTTAATAACTATTGATGAAACTTTTACGACTTCAGTGGTGTATTGTTAAATCGTTTACCATAAGATCTTTGGTTCCAATCCCTGCGAAGGGATTTCATCAATTTTCTTAATTACTCGAACTGGATAGAATCTTACTGCTTATTTAGGATAAGTATTGTTTTAAAGTTTTCCATGTTTAATGGTTTTAAATCTTACAATTCACACAGGTTCAACGAATTCTTGATATATTTACACTTCTGGGCGTTCCAAAAATATTTAGATTATTATATACTAGCTGTTTCCCGCGACTTCGTCCGCGTGAATTTCGAAAAACAAAGCAACTGGTGAAAGTTTTAAGTAAATCGATTCAGCACTTTCGGAGATTAGCTTGAGAATTCATCCAAATGGCGATATTATTTTTGTAATGAACCAGTTTAGATAAAACAAACTTTAAATGCTTTTCTGAGTTAAAACAAATCAACTGGTGAAAGTTTTAAGTAAATCGGTTCAGTACTTTCGGAGATTAGAGTGATCATACATACAGACTGATAGACAATTTTTTTTAAAAAATATTGCTTTTTATTATTATTTTTAAGTGTCTCTCTGTCCATTTCAGTTAAAAATAATAAATGTACAGGCAAAATATTTTTACTGTTTTATTATATGTACATATGTCGTTAATGTTATGACGAATACATGATTGAATAATTTCTATCGACAATGTAATTAGTGATTAAATTATTAGTTAATAATTACTGTATTAATACAAAAAACATAATCCATCCCAAGGTATAGTCAGTGAAACGAAACAGCCAACGGCTTCAATTAATAAGTAAATTGAATCATTCGTATTCGCAATCACGTATGTGTTGATTACACTATGCGATGTCTAGCCCGCTCTGTCTTCGTAGAATTTAACATTTAATTTATATTACGGAGTCTCTTGTCTAATCGGCTGGAACTGATTTGTTCGATCGGACGACTGAGTTATTCACTTACACTGTATTTATTTGCAGTTGAAGTATCTACGTAGACTGTTTCAAATGGAATATTCTAGAGAAAGATTATCTGTGAAAAAATAAATATTTTTAAAGTGATTTGCCATAACATATTAAGCCAATATACCTTTCCAGTTTTTTTTTTGGGTTAGTAACTAATTGAGTTTTCGTTTCTCTACACAGAAAGCTGTGCAATAAAATTATCTAAATCTTTTAAAAAAAATCCTTAAAATATGTACTTAATTTGAAATTATTGTCCTCTACAAACTGCATTGAATTCTTTCTTTTTTGAAATTTACGAGTTAAGAGCGAACCCATAACAAACCCCTCAATAACTTACAGGAATGTTTTATCTATTTATATAAAAGTTCCACAGTACGTCTGTCCGTCGTTAAAACCAAGTGACCATTTAGGCTCCCTCCTAATGTTTGCGACCACTAAAGAATGTCGTCTTGTGTTTTTGCACGCGTATTCCTTAACTATTGACCAAGGTTCGACTCCCGCTAAAATAACCTAAGAACCTCATTATATCCGCGCCAAATTACACTTTAAAAAGGTAATAATAAAGTTAATTTTTCATTGACATATCGTGGAGTTACACTGGTGGACTCTAGTCGAAGAGCTTGGTGCTTCGATGGCGAGTTGAGTTCTTACGACGATGGTGAATTCAGGTAGGTTCAGTCTAACTTGTTATGTCTTGGGTTTTGATTTAAGTTATTTCAAATTTAAGACGAGCTTTTGCGACACATAATATCATATAAAATATGTTTGTTTTCATATTGTTCGTACGTTTGTAAGATGCCTTTACTCAGCATCGTTATCCGAGCGTATTTTCAGGTAAATCCTTTGACATTCAGCCAACTTGGTAATTTGGTGAGGTTACTGGGTTTAGCGCAAAGTAACTACCATCTGACTTTCGTAACCCAAACCGTTACTCCACATTAGGTTTATATAAATTAACCCGTGGTACTTTGTTAACTGATCGTATTTATGATGGTTAAAATGCCCTCGAAAAGTAACTATTACTGAAATCGATCGATATAAATTTAAATCTTTCTTAGAATACCACACTCCCACAGAACAGCTTGCCTGAATGGCGGCTATCAGCCGCCATGCTCCGTCCGGTGAATGGAAGAGCCGGAAGCCCAACTTCTCTACCCTCCCCAAATGGGGTGGGAGGAGGTTTTTTATTGGCCGGCAACGCTTTTGTAACCCCGTGGGTGTTGCAGTTGTCTATGGGCGGCGGTGATCACTTAACATCTCGTGACCCGCCTGTTCGTTTGCCTCCCTCTCACTTAAAAAAAATGTGGTAAAAAAAAATTTGATGGAATGTCATAAAAAGAAATTGATAGGAAGATTTTCCCTCTATCTTATCTTACTACTTATCTAACTTATCTTACTACAATTATTTTGTTACTCATATTTTGGTTAATTACTTGTTAAAAATTTAGTAGAGTTTGCTCCGTATTCTTGCTATTTGCATTTTCAGTGTTTTCAATCTTGACTAATTAAATAAATAAAGAAATGTTCTAAGTTTCTAGTACTAAATCTTGAACAATTTCAGAATACGAAACGAACAAATACGAAATATGAGTTTTATTCGTAAGACCTTAAGAAATATATTTAATGATTCATTCAAAAATCGACCCTTTAGGCTTGCGCGCCTCATTATGATGAAACAAGATAATAAATAGTAATGAGGGCACTATAAGTTAATATTTTAATTTTAAACGCCCAGGTGGTCCGGTCACTACTTGAGTTACTGCGGGTCGGGGGTCACGACTTCGATTCCTTGCTTGGGCACAATTAAAAGTTATAATAGAGCATGAGAACTATATCAATATTAGCCAGTTTATTTAGTAGTGTTAAAGAGATGTATTACTGAGCAGCTTGTAAGATTTTTAGGGTTTCGTATCTAAAGGTCGTATTTTGTCTGACCGTCTGTCACCAGGCCGTAAGTCTAGAACCGTGAAAGCTAGAGCGTAGAGTTAACATTTTCACAGATAATGTAATTCTGTTGTCAGTGGAAAAACAAATACAGAAACAAAATAAGATAAATAATTAAAAGGCGTTCCCATAAAACAAACGTGATTGTTTTGGATGGTTTAATAGGCAGAACATTTCGTGCGCGAGTTCAACTCACACTTGCTGGTTTTATTTTATATGATAAAACAGGCAAGCAAGCATGCCACCTGCCTGATGGATACCGCTGCCTATTAACACCTGCAACACCGAGGAGGAGCCTAGAAAAGGAGAGACACCCTCCTCTCCCCCTTCTGTGTGATGTCATGACATATTTGACCTAATGTCTTTACAGATAAAATTGCAAAACAATTTGAAGTTTATGTGGGTACAAAATACAGGTAGAGTCGCAAAAGTTTTAAATATCTTTCACGGATTTTGAGTTCGTGTTTTAGCAGTTAAATTATAATAGATACAAGCTACGCTTAGTTCAGACACCAGTTTGTCACAATTTTTAATAAGTATTGGTCTTTTGTACATCATTTAAGTATTTTATGTATAAGATTGTGGAGAAGAAATAAAAAATTTAAATAACAGACTAGCCGACAGGTTAAAATATAGCCTATAGCACTCCTGAATAGTGTAGCTTTTTGATTGTGAAAGAATTTTCAATATTTCCGAAGATTAGCCCTTACAAACAAAGTTACAAACTTTACCTCTTTGTAATACTAGTATAGTTTTTGAAATGTGACGTTACGAAATTAGGATTAGATCCCTCCTACCCCCATGTCAAAACATGATATATGTACTTCGTATGGCGGTATACGAAGTGTGTGTGTCCCTTGCTTAACGTGTGACGTCATTCATTTATGGATAGCTACTAGCAGTTTGGTATAACTACTGTAGCTACCTGTAGCCGAGCCGCACTTTCGCCGGAATCTCTCCTCAAGGACGTAGGATCAGGTCAAGCACCCGTTCATTGCATTCCATTAATTTTTACCCAATTATACAACTTTTTTCATCAATTTACAAGCGGTTTTTAATGCAAATTTTGGACCGTAATCAATCTCAGAGGTGGCAGTGAGCAAATGTAGAGATGTTTTTGATAAATATAAATT
>JADGIL010009503.1:0-12807 GCA_020352625.1 Cactoblastis cactorum | reverse complement strand
CACCCCTTTACCGCCTTCTTACAAGCCATCTTTGTCATAATATATATGTTAACTTGTCTGATAATTTTGTTATATATAACACTGCCTAAAAAACAAAAGAAGCGTTGTACAAATGAGGTATAATATTTTTTATACATTAAGTCAGGATTAAATACTTACAAATAATTTATGCAAGCTACAAACTGCCAGTATTTCGGAACAGCCACTGCTGAAAAGCAACGCACGAAGGAAAGTGGTAGTTTTGATTCCTATCACGCCAAAATGGCTTAGTTAATAAAAGTTCAGTAGATTTCAAAATTAAATATCAACTAAAATAAATCATGGCTCAATGATCAAGTGATGAAAATTAAAACGAATGCATACTACTATAATAATTGCGAAAGTCTGTCTGTCTGTTTCGCTTTCACAGCTAAACAGCTGGACTGACTTTCATGAAATTTGGTTTGCATTTTCGCGGGCACACAGCTATTACCAAATATATTTATTAAAATTGTCTACTTGTAGTGGAATGGGTTACATCGTGGGTTCGCTAGCGGGCGCGGCAGCCGGTAACTGGCGCTGGGGGCTACGAGTGACTCCGTTTCTTGGGGCCGTGGCCGTGGGCCTCATCATGTGGGCCATGGAGGATCCCGAGCGAGGCCAGGCTGAAGAAAGTCAAATCAAGGCCACCTCTTACAAAGATGACTTGAAAGCTTTGATCTCTAAGTAAGTGTTAGATTTTAAAAGGAAACAATATTGCCTTTTTATATAAAACGTAATAATTTTATAATATAAAAGAATTGCTAGCTCAAAATAAATATATATTAATAATAATGATATTTTTATTTTCTAAGGTACTTTATTTCGCTTCTTATTATGCTGAATGTCTGTACAACAACTTGTACATAGAAGCAATCAACCTTGTTTATCTATGTATTCCAGCCGGTCATTCATGATGTCGACGCTAGCATTCACCTGCGTGGCGTTTGTGACGGGTGCGCTGGCGTGGTGGGGTCCGCAGTATATCTACCTGGGGCTCACGTTGCAGCCCGACGTTGACATCACCATCGAAAGGTGAGTATACATTACACACACACGCACACTTTACATGTCACATAAACACAGCTCTATCTACACAGAGAGGTGGAGGTCGACCGAGTAGCGGTGCGGTTTGCCTGTGATCGAGAACTCTCTTGTTCAATTCTTGCTCCCTTAAGTTTGTACGTGAATTTGACTCGTGTATGGTAGTTTTAATAATTTATGCCCTGGTGAACGGTGTTCAGGTTCTGTTGTGATGTTCGTGGGAAATTTTGAAGTTAACTAACTTTGTTTACCTGTGTGTAATACGGCTACTTGCCGCTAGATTTCATTAAATATCGTTTAAGGCATTGTTTTAAATGGTGCCAAAATAATGAATTTAAGGACTCTGGCATCCCCAATAAAAATGATAATAAAAATGGAACTTTCTACACATGCGTATGATAAACTATATGAAACTATGCGTATGATAACTATGACTATAATGAAAATATCGGTTAAATACTTTTTAGCATAAAAGTAAACATTAATGTAATTTAGTTGACAATTGACAGTAAAAAATCGTCATGCTTGTATTAAGTCGGGTTTTAAGATTACTTACGTTTTTTTTTAAATATCAGGGATATCAATGTTATGATAATGACTTTAAATAGTTGTCTAATAGATTCTTCTAAACATAACATATGTATATGTAGATAATTGAGTTATTCATGTAATACAAACAGATATATTATAATTTCACTTTTGACTTTACTGTGTATGAAAATTTATACAAAGCGTTTTAATCTCTATAATTAGGTAAAATTCTGCTGCTATTAACACGTTTGCGGATATTCTAAGAAGCAATGTGGATGAATATCCGCAAACGTCTACATGACATTGGCACATTGTAAATATTTCCAGACTAAATATGATCAAAACTTGTAACATCTCACAATTCATTAAATTGTCTATATTTTAATTTACAACCGTTGATGATCAAACGATAACACATATTGCCAATGAAGTATAAAATAATGACTAAATGGATGGCGGCCGGCGCGCAGCGTGTCGTACAAGTTCGGGCTGGTGGGCATGGCGGCGGGCGCGCTGGGCGTGCCGCTGGGCGCGGCGCTGGCGCAGCGCGTGCGCGCGCGCGTGCGCGACGGCGACCCGCAGGTGTGCGCCTTCGCGCTGCTCGCCTCCGCGCCGCTCGTCTTCCTGGCGCTCATCACCGTGAAGGCGCACGTCCTGCTCACCTACTTTCTCATATTTCTCGGCATGGTCACGCTCAACCTGACCTGGTCGATCGTCGCCGACATTGTTATGGTGAGCGCGTTTCTGAACCGACCGGCTTATGCTCGCATTAACGGTCTCTCGATCGCTCTTGGATCTCTTAAGTTTGGTGCACGCGCATGCGTCGTTTGATGCGAGCATAAACTCGACCACTCGGCAGAAATCGTTCACCAACTCGGATACGATCTTATTCCAATGAGACAACGACAAAATACATATGTGAATGCACGTTTACATTATTTATTTGAAAATATTATGTCATTCCATCGTGGTGCTATTTATTTATTTATAATGCCGCTTTTTATAATCAATATCGACCATTTTCTAATAATTTAAATATGTTTAACGTGTTTTAAGTACTTTATCATGTAAACACCGCATGTTATGATAATGATCATCAACGCGCATAACAATACCTCTAGAGACAACACTTGCTCTACCACAACGACTGCGCTGACTGATGCAACATAATCTCTTTAATTGTCAAATTTGATATAATTGTATACCTAGAGTACACACTATCATCGTAAAACAGCTAAAGTGTAAGAGAAGTAATCGGAACAATGAACATTACTAAAATAAGCGTCTAATTTAATGTTGCTGACACAATCGCTGTGGTGGATGCGCACACACGGACTGCCTCATCCCATTCCTCACAATAACGAGCATCGTCCATGTATGTAATGACGCGCGCTAAGAGTTGGTGTTGCACGAAGGTTGTCGCTAATGTTCGGCGCGGTGACGATGGTGGCGGGGCTGCTGGGCGTGCCGCTGGGCGCGTGGCTGGGCACGGCGCTGGTCAAGCGCTTCCCGCGCTCGCACCCCGTCGTCTGCGGCATCGGCCTGCTCATCTCCGCACCCGCTCTCACCCTCGCCTTGCTCCTCTGCGAGGGCTTTTTCTACCTCCCGTTCGTCTTAGTCTTCATTGGCCAGCTATCTTTGAATCTCAACTGGGCAATAGTGGCCGACATGTCGATGGTAAGAATTCCTTCCCCGTCGTTCCCGGGGCGAGCTCGAATCTCATATCGTTTGGCGACATGAGAATCGACCGCGACCGAATACGCTGGAAGCTTTTTTATTATTTTTATTGGCGGTTGGAGTTGTTAGTTGTAGTCTGTTGCATGTGCATGAGTTAGTTAGATTTTAATGCTATTTATTTTATATCTATGTATATTTTGCTTATCGCTTATATACATCTGAATTCAGTCACTCATTAGCTCCAAATATGGTTCACTATTGCCTGGTTTTGAATCTTTGGACTTGTATAAACACTTGTCGTTATCTCATTGGATTCGCAAAATATTCGTATGGGTGGACTGATTTCATTTTTTTAGATTTAGCGACATCTATTAGAATATAAAGAAATCATAAAGTACAGATTACTTTATCATGCATTTTTAGTTCCTGTATATTTACGTAGATGGCATTAGTGCATAGAAGGGCGCGGATCTTTAAATCTTATTTCTAATACTATGCCATGTTTGTATTAATGACATTGCTATTAAATTATTGAAACTAACCGTATACAATTGATATTAAATTTGTTTAGAAAAAAAACAACATTCTTTAATTGAAAGTAGTGCATTATGCTTCCGTACCATTTATTTTTGCTAATGGTTATGAGGTTATTGTGGGATTGGTGTTAATTTTTTTTTATATAGTTTGTGACATTTCAATAATGTGTTATTTTTAGTACGTGGTGATACCACCCCGACGATCTACTGCGGAAGCCTTCCAGATTTTAATATCTCACATGCTTGGTGACGCTGGAAGTCCATATTTGGTCGGAGTGGTAAGTTTCTCTTATTTATTTATACGTGTACCTATATGAGAATCATTACATTTCTCCACCTTTATCGTATCGCAATTTTTCATGAAATAGTACCTTAGTAGACAGCACATGCTATCCCATAAATTAATATCATAAAATGGCTTGCCTCGTGAAATTTTATATTGTCTTATTTAACCATAACAATTTGTTTCCTAAGTAAATATTGTTAACATCCTAGTTGAAATATTTTAAAACTTTTTATTTATTCATTTTACTCTTTTTATTGCCATTCAATGTAATATTTGTATTTATTCATTAAATATATAAAAGGGTGTTTGTTGCTAGATTTTTTTTTTGACAATAATTCAGTCTTTGATATTTTACGATTAGGTCTAAAACTCTAAAATAGTACGATTTAATTTTGGATTCTATTAAAATGATATATTTTATTTCCTCCTAGATATCTGAACATTTGAAGCGATCGCTGTCACCAATCCCGAACGAACTGCCTTCACAAACCGTACAGTTCCGATCCCTGCAGTACGCGCTGTTCGTCACCTGCTTTGTTGAGGTCATTGGCGGGATCTTTTTCCTGCTAACGGCTCTGTATATCGTTAAAGATAAACAAAAAGTGGACAGAGCTATCGCCGGTACGTTGGACAATATTTTATTTCATCTATTATTACTGTAAAATAGTAACAAGTGGAGTAGTATTGTCCGAAAGTTTGTCATTTATATACTCGAGTTTTTTTTATTGTGTTTCCTAACATTTTTTGCATGAGTTGGCTAAGTTTAATATCCACATCACTTTTATTGTGAAAACATTTTCACGTTGTTTCAGTTTCTACAAAATTTATATAGCGTGTAGGTGAGTTGCACTTTGAGATAATGCTTACTGTGCACGCCAGTCGCTAGGTCCATAAAAATCATTGTCATGAAGTAACTAACATAGAACGGAAAATTAAAAGATATATTTCCACATAGTACATTCGTCATGTGAATAATTCTGTTGATTTTCAGAAGCCGACGGCCAAAACAGAGAACCATCGCACATAGCAGCCCATGAAGAACATACAAGTGAAGATTAAAAAATTATGTTCATCTGTAAGAGGATTGGAATACTTTCACAACATGAGAGTCCACAGTCCAATCAAATTACTTTCAACAACACCATATTAATATAACTATTGCCACGGTAAAATATTTTTTGAAATATGATACCTGTGTCATGATTTGCTTGCTTTTAAGATTACATGTTCATTTTATAAAGAAATACCATGCTTTGGGTAATAATGGAAAATAGTAATTTGATTGTGACAAGATGTAGTAAGACTGATACTTAAATGCAAAGTGTGCGAAAGGAGAGTGGGTTATGACCATTATAGTTGCGTGGTGAAGTCTTATCACATTGTATGATTTATTAAAAAAGAAGCATCATAGTACATACTTATTGTTAAAAATGAAATTATGTGCCTAAATCGATATTCTAATAGCCTCAAGCTTTAGCTAAATAATATTGTTGAAAGGCACAGATGGTTAATTTTGGTATTTAAAAATCGTTTATACCTCAATAATGAGAAGTCTTTTATTTTATACAATAATAATGGATATATTGAATGGACACGCAAGGAGAATATTCAAACAGTTTAACAAATAAGCGTTTTTGCAAACGTTTAGTTCCTATTAAGTAATTTGGTAAAGTATATATTATCAGAAGAACCTATTTCGTCAAAATTATTACTATAGTTGTGTTATCGTCACATTAAAATACTATCTCAATTATGTTACTGTGTAGCTGATAAGATATTTAAATGTGGTTTTATTTTCATTCTTTAGCATTAAATTGTCAATGGAAAATAATAAAATACATTGTAAGTTAAACTGTATTGAATATAAAAGACTGAATTAATTCAATGAATAAATTAAAATAGATCGCTCCCTAATAGTAATTATATTTGTTTTTGTAAATATCATGTATAGAATTACTTATATGAAGGAATTGAAAAATATAATTTATTTTTAACAATTGTATTTTTATTTAAAAACAAATTCTTATTCATTTAAAATAGCACAGCTTCTCCATAAAGCACGCCAAATGAACATGATGCCACATCAATTTGTCACAGGAATGTTTCAATCAAATAACTAAAATTATACGTCAATATTTATAGATATATGGACTAGCATACTACTAGTAATACCTATAAACTTTATATTATGATTGAATGACTATTATACCGCTTTTGTTCGATATAAGACATTCAGTCCCTAATTCACGGGAATCAAAACACAACAATCAACAGGTAACATTAACTGACCAGTAGAAAAATCACAATCAATACCATACTAGGAATAAAATCAATATTCTTATAAGTAATTAAAATTAACAATTATTTATCAACTACGAATATTATTTAAAAATAAACATGTACTGGACAATCTGATGATTTCTAAGTTGCATTAGAAACAAAACACTAAAATCTATAATACTGTAGGTGGGATAGTAACATAAAAAAATTGAGAAAACAATTGTACAATAATTAATCAAAATATAACAAGTACATATTATGTATATGTACTGGTGCAAGTCATTCTTCAGAGCAATAACTGTTCGTCGAGTTAGTGTCGTTATTGTTTTCAGACTCCATTTTTATCTTCTTGGCAATGGGTTCGGTGGAGTTGAAGCTGTCGCTTAGCGCGCGCTTGCCTGTGGCTGCCAGCCGCAGCACGGTCACATGCTCCACTGAACTAACATCCTCCTCGGGAACTGATGAAATTAGAAGTTCGTCCATTCTCTTGGAGTCAAATTTTTGTGTAATTAATTTTTCAACACTTATAATTACGTCGTTATCCTGGAAAACACATTGTTATTATTTAAAGTACTTATTTATACATATAATGTCTGATTACATTAATTTTGTAAGTACATTATTTAGCAAATCAGACATAACAGTAGAATTTACTGATTTGCTTATTTATGAATAAGACGGTAAGACGATTTTTGTAGTGGTATGAGCCTGAATGAATGGGTACGGCTCGTCCGGGGTAGTACCACACTCCCACAGAAGACCGACGCCTGAAGTGCGGCTATCAGCCGCCATGCTCCGTCCGGTGAGTGGGAGAGCCGGAGGCCCAACTTCCCCTAATGGGGAGGGCGGGGTTTTTTTATAGGCCGGCAACGCTTCTGTGAGCCCGCGGGTCTCGCAAATGTCTATGGGCGGCGGTGATCACTTAACATCACGTGATCCGCCTGCTCGTTTGCCTCCCTCTGACATAAAAAAATAAAATTAAATAAAAACTCTACAGAGTATTTGCTCCATAAACCATTTATTAATTTGATTGACAACACTATTTCGTATCTAGATGCTGGAGGGAATTTAAAATTTAATTGAATTTAAATATTTTGCAAAAATATATCTCTAGCTCTAAGTAAGCAATTTTACCTCCATCCAAGGATGGTTGAGTATCTGATCCAATGTGAGTCGTCTCTCAGCCTGCACTGTGAGCATGCCTCGCATGAGTAGTTTGGCCTGCAAACTGATGTCCTTCCAGTGCGCTTGTGAGAAACGGTACCTGCCATTGACTATTTGATCTTTCAAAGACATGTCTTTATACTCTGACGAAAATGGTAGATAGCCAACAAGACTGAAAACACAGTTTAATATAAGTTTTAGACACAAATAATAATTAAGTTATATTGCAATGTTGAGGTATATACATTCAAAAAACAAACAAAAGTTGTGCCTTAGATTCAAATATTGATAGCGATATAATAGTTCGTTGTCACAAAATTTTATAAAATGTAACATTTGTATAAATGTTAAATAATGTTTTAAAAGATACTTAAATTATTTCTACCATATCTTTGAAATATAAATAGCCTCAAAGTCGTAAATGATATATTTTCCTTTAATATTAAAATTTTTGTTTAACTAGCTTTTTCTTATCTTACCCATGTTATTTTTTACTACAGACTTTTCAGATTTATTATCATTTTAGATCTCAACTTTTGGATTAATATTTTAAAATATTACCAAACAAAAAATATGACTCCTAAGCTCCAAACATCAACCTGGGATCCGTAGCACCGCTGTCCATTCGCCCGCAGTACTTCCGGTGCTAAATATAGCGGGGTTCCACACATTGTTTTCATGAAACTGTCTTCACCTACAAACTTGCTCAGTCCAAAATCAGTAATTTTTACCAGCGACTTCTCAATGTTACTCTCCAATAGCACGTTCTCAGGCTGAAAACAATAAAAATTATTTAATTATTATGGATAATTAACCCCAAATTAATTGAACAGTATATTATTAGTATGATAATATCTATAATTCTAATAAAACTGTGTCTGTACATAGAAGATAAGAGAAAATAATTTTAATATAGGACAATGATCAACAGCAATGAATAGTAGAATAAAATACAATAAGCAATGCGTAGATAACAAAGTGTGAGTTTCTCGTCTTAAAACCAATATTTTGAAACTAACAATATGGTATGCATATTTAATGTAAAATGATGCTACTTTTTATTCATAAATCAATATTTTAACGTCTCAAAGTTTGTATAATAGTTTGAGCAATGTTCTCTACTAAAATGGCAAACTTCAAATGAAAGACTCAAGTAACAGCCCGTACAAAATAACTTTTCACCTTAAGGTCTCTGTGAGTGATGCCTTGAGAGTGCAGATACTTGACAGCCAGCACCATCTGTCTAAAGTAGAACCGAGTTATTTGCTCAGAGAGGTGGCCGTGTTTGGTAATTCTGTCAAACAATTCTCCGCCCTGCATTAGCTCCAAAACAATGTAAACGGCCTCCCGTGAGTCAAATACTTCTTCTGTTGAAATTATACAGGGCTGAAAATAGTAAATATTTTTTGTACAAGATGAATTTGAAATAAGTCTATTTCCATTTTATCAGAGTAGGCAGTTTTTCAAAGAAAATGGATTAGCTGTGGATACTTACATGCCTCAATGCTTTCATTATGTTGATTTCATTCATTATTTTTTTGGGATCTGTCAAATGGTTGATTTGTCCATTGGTTAGTCTACTCTTCTTTATTATTTTCATAGCATGTTTGGAACATTTTTCCTAGAATATAATAAATAATATAAATTAAAATTGGTGTGTAAACTTCTTTATGTAGTAAAAACATAATTTGATAAGTTTCCCTTAGCTTTTCAGCCAGAAAAATATCACACATGGGAGAAATTTAATATATAGGCTTATTATAGGGCACACAACTCTGTTTTACTTATGTACCATTTTACCGCACGAATTACACAAAATACAGCACGATTAACTCGTACATTTAATTCTAAATTTAATTCTATCGATCTTTTTGCTAACTCCAAAGCTGTATTCAAGCGTAAAATAATCGAGCCCCTTACATATTAAATTTTTAATGCCTATTTTAAATTACTATTATCTTCCATCACCTTTTAACCTATAAACGTCCACATAATAATTCGAGTATCTATGTAAATATACATACTTATATAGGATGTAAAAAAATTAGTCTGAAATATTTTAAGGGGTGGTTATACTGCTAAATAGGAATCTTTTCATAACTAAATATGTATCATAAAAAAATTGGTACACACAAAACAATTTCATTATTATTCCTGTATGCAAACTACATATCAATGATGGCGGCGTGGGCGGCACGTACAAAGCAAAGCGACGATGACCACAAAGACGCCGACAAGGGAAAGTCCAATATAAATAAAAGTTGCAGTGGGGGCGCACAGAAATGATACAAAAGCAGAATTGACAGGCGCAATTGTGTGTTCACGGGAAGTCAACATTTTTTTAAACTTTTCGACCCATGTGTCTTTGAGAAGTTGTTCAGTTTGTCGGGTACGAAAAAAATTAGTTCGATATATTATAAGGGGTGTACCCCTTAAAATATTTAGTGCTACAGGTATATTAAGTAGTAAATTAGATTATATTATGAGAATGAGTTTTTACTTTAGCGACACTTTATAACTTATACAAAAGATAAATCATATGTATCCTGCACTTTGAGATTTCATGTTAAAATTATAGTGATTATTATTATTATATGATTTTTCCTAATCGACTCTCTAATGTCGACAATTAAACTATTGTCATAGAAAGGGAAACCTGTCATTGGCTATATTATTAAGCATTATTTTTGTAAAATTAACTATATTATGCTGTTGGTTTTCTTAATAAATCATTATGCAAGTGCAGTTCGGTTTGCATTCTCTACAGTAATGTATCAGAGCCAAGGGTCTGCTACCTAAATCAGGAGATTTAGTAAGGTAAACTAGTTTTTACATCAGCAAGTATCTGACCTCTACAAGCTAAAGGGTAACCCAAGGATAGTTTATACATATACAAAAACCAGAAGGCATTAAGGTACCTCAGCTTAATATGCTTTTTCAGATAAACAAACTAGAAATAACTATTTTACAACAATGGGCATTCCTGGCCACAAACCCCCTGATTACAAGACACACTTTGGCCTCTGGATCAAAGAAGCAGTTAAGTTCAACTGGCAAAAATTGTTAAAATGTTATTAAGCCGGAAACTCACTTTATCATAAACTAATTTGACTATTCCACAAGCACCTTGCCCCAGTGTTCTTGAGATATAATACTTCTGTGAGATTTCTTTGGGTACCTGGTCTTGTTCATTTTTAAGCAAATCTTTGAAAACAAAAACTGAAAAACAAAAGAAATAAATACGCTAGCATGAAAGCAAATGCATTCTTTGACAAGACTTTGAGAGGTTAACATTACAATAAAAAAACTACTGTAAAAGGAACCAATAATAAGACACTATCTTTAAAAAAAATGGCATTTCTTTTCTCAAATATCTTAAAAATGTTGCTGAAATTAAACAAAAATCAACACACACTAAAAAGCATATTGACCTCAAAATTATTGTTGTTGATAAGATGTGTAGAAAATAAAACAAGCCCTGAACCTCTAGATGGCAGACCAGTGTGATGATAATTATATCAAAATAGATGAATATACATACTTTTCATAACAGCATGAGTAACAGAAATGATATCATTGTCATCCAGCACCCTACTTTTGCCTTTTCCAATTTTTTCCCCATTCACAAAGGTACCATTGTAAGAAAAGTCTGTGATGATGGCAGGATTGAGTGACTCCCTAAAATGTTGTATGAAAATAACATTAATTTTATAGTATCACATTACTTCTTAGTAAAGTAAAAAAGTCACAGAGGGCTTTTTGCAAATGTTTGGATTAACATATTCTGTAATAGCCAACAAGTAGGTTCCCTAAGAAAATTAATTACAGGAGGATACCATATCTGATTTTACCAATGGAACTTAGGTATAAATAAATTTAAAGTAATTTTTTTTATAAAAAACAAGCTTTTAGAATGATGTCACTTTGATTTACAAATTATTCTCAGCAAGCCCTTTCTTTTGATACCCATATTGTAGAAGTGTTTTAAAAATAACTAGTCCGCCATATTGAATGTCCCGCTATGTTGGATTTAGAATGACGTCACCTAGCTAACTATGCATTGTGATCTAAACTAAGTATGTATACAAAATTTCAGCTCAATCGGTTGAAGATAAATGCTTCAAAATTGAGTTGCAAGATTCCACCCGAAAAGACATACATACATTGCAAGCTAAATAAAAGCTTGTAAAATGAATAATCTATACAGAGAATAAAATTATAACTGAGCTATGTACATGGGGGATATTTAAGAAAAACTTAAAAAGATAGGTATGTTTCATCCAAGAAAAATGAACAGTTCCCAAGGAATAGAATTTTTTTTAACCGAGCAAGAGGGTAACAAGATATGATAGTATCTATTGTTCGGACGAAGTCACGGGCATTAGCTAGTAAATAATAAAAATATTACTTACGATAAATCTCTTTTAATGACAAAATGTTGTTTGCTAACATTTTTTATAATATTTTCATTGATAATATCTTTTCTCATAACGTAAGTGCATTTCAGTGATCTTCCAAGAGTGAATTCTGCTTGTATGAGGTCTGAAAAAGTTAAGATAATACATGGATTTAAATGTTGAGTGGGTAAGGTACATCAACAAAATTCGTATTTTAATGTACACTGGCAACGGTTAGCTGTTAAACTTTACCATAATAAAATCGTTACCATAATACTCTGGATTGTTGTGTTTTTTCCAACAATATTGTCCTTTCACAGAAGTTTTTGTAGGATAAAGTCGCCCCCAAATATTAGGTATGAAAGATGGAGTATTTTGTTGGCTCCAGTCGACTTGCGAATTCTGCGTTTGAGTTTGTGTATTTTCATAGTCTGTTAGGATTTCGTCACACATCATGTAAAATTAATTGCCTTTTATGTCATGAAATTAATTTTTGTTATTTCGGTTATACCGTGAGGTTAGTAGTATCACACATAAATAAACACGAATTACAACAGACAGTACACCTTCCTAGATAAACTTCAATGCAGTACACAGAACCTACGGACTAGGAGTGGGCGTTATATATCATAAATCGTTTTAATAACGATACAGCTGAATCAAAACGATAACGTTATGGGTAAATTTGACAACCATCTATTTCTCATAACGCAATATCGCCATCATAACGTAATAATGACACCGCCATAACGTAATGGGTGACTTTGACAACCATCTATTTTTCATAACGCAATAACGCCATCATAACATGACACCGCCATAACGTAATGAGTGACTTTGACAACCATCTATTTCTCATAACGCAATAACGCCA
>JADGIL010009460.1:0-10971 GCA_020352625.1 Cactoblastis cactorum | reverse complement strand
AAGACGTTATCCCGGTATATAAGGCACTTACAGTTAATATTTCAAGGATATCGGTCCAGTGGATTTTGAATTATTGAACCAATTCAGTAGTTTAGTTTTTTGATAATCCTACGGGAACCTGACAATTTACCAGGATAAAATATATCCATGATGTTACTCCGGCATGTAAGGTACCCGCATGCCAATTTCAAGTAAATCGGTCCAGTGGATTTTGCGTGATGCGTGTTCAGTCAGACAGACAAAAATGTCCATAATTACAGATTTGTTATCTGTATCGATAACTACGAGCAAGTATATTTTACAAAGACTTTTCAAAAAAAATATCCAATGTGTAAATTTCGCTCTTTTTCAGTTTTATTATATGTATGGATTTAATTTAAAATTCATTTATATTTGACTAGCTGTTGCCCGTGACTTTGTCCGCGTAAATTTCGAATTGAATGTATAATGTATGTGAAATAAATCAATATTCAAATCATATTAATATATGAAATATTTACTTACATGCAAGGACGAATAAAATAATTTTGGTATAGATTATTTGTGGTAGGTACACAAAGTAAACTGAAAGAGTTTATTTTCCTACATAAGGCCTCATGTGAAAAAATCTCTATAGCGCGTTGTAGAAAATGATAAGATGAAAAAGCGCCATCTAGCGGATTCCTTTTTTTGCTTTCTATTATTCTTTTTAGGTGTCTGTCTGTCCATTTTAGTCAAAAATAAGAAATGTACAGCTAAAATATTTTTACTGTTTTATTATATGTATAGACTAGTTGTTACCGACAAGTTCCTTTCCTATGAGATAGCCTTAAACCTGTGGCCGTTACGTTAGTTAGTGTTGACAGGAACATGAGGTGTCATACATACATACATTTAACGTCGCCTTCGTATAGATTTTTAGCGACTGTTTTTCAGTAACAATGGTCTAAGTTTGATCCCAGATCTCCAAATTAATACAAATTTCGGTTACACTAGTTTTAAAATAAAATATGTAAATAATAGTACCCAGTGACGCTCTCAACCTACAGTCAATTTTAGTCTAGAAAGCAGCTACGAAATACGAAAATTTGTTACAGAAATATTAAGTAATTTAACTTCAGTTGGATAGGAAGTAATATAACTTCTATGTAATTGCTTTCAGACTCGAATAAACTCCGGAATAGCATTTTTAATGAGCTGAAAAACATTGAACAGATTTGATGAAACTTCGAATGCACTTTAAAACTGCATTTTCTTTTGTGGATTAGTGTTGTACTTGTATCAAATTCTTTCAGCACTTTTGTTCCACTGCTTAGGATACAATTTACTTTAAACATGAATGACATTACATGTTATTTCTTTAAATAAATAAATATATATGTATATAGGGACAAATTACATAAGTTCAAAAGACATGTATTATGGGTAACTCAACGATACTATATAGGATTTTCTGAGTAGTAGGCATGTAAACTATTATCATTAGGTTTTAAAAAAATAATGACTTAAATAAAATAGAAATAGATAAGAACCAAAGTACTGCTTTAGATAAATAAATACATATATAGGGACAAATTAAGTTCAAGATTTGTATATGGGTAACTCAAAGATACTATTCAGGATCTTCTGAGTAGCAGACATTTAAAATATTACCAGCAGGTCTTTAAAAGTTAATTATTTTAACAAATCAAATAGATTGGAAGGAAAGGATAGGGAAGGATTGCGTTCTAGAAAGAAAAAGAGCTAAGATGGTAGATAATTTGACAACAAACATAATTGCTATTTTGGGGCGTAAAAAAGGACATATATCGTAATTACTATGAAATTTGGTTAAAAAACTGGCATCAACATTAAAATTTTAATTTACTAATTACCCCAAATTTTAGCAGTTATGATTCATTTATGTTAAGATGTAAAAATAAAAAAATACTTCGTGTTTCGGAACAATCATTATTGAGAACAGGCCGATAGAAACTAAATTGCGTATTTTTCCTGGGAGCCTGTGATTTATTTTGCTACTATACTATTTTTTAGAATATTTATGTTTAATATTTATGAATATGAGAGCGTAATAGCGTGTTTGTCCTTATCAATAGCTTAGTGTGGCATTCACAATCAACACTCACGCCAAGGGCAATGGAGCCAGATGGACTTATCTATAAAATACATATCGTTAAAACTTTTATTATTTTCAATTATTATTGGCTGTCATTTAATAAAAATAAATATAATCTAATACAAATAATTATTCAGAATTTGCAGCAAATTTACGGAACGCATCCCCCGCGAATAAGGAGCTTTTTAGTTTTAAGCTGTATTTAATTTTCTTGTAAAATGCAAATGGACTTTGGCGTGAGTTAAGTAAATCATCAGCTTGCCTAAAAAGTAATTTAAATTTCCTTTCAGTAAATAATTTAATTTTCCTTAGCATTGTGGTATATAAGGTAACTTGACATGAGGACGAGTACGGTTTATCATTTACGCTTTGATAACGGATATTGATAAATGGTCCGGCCAAAGGGCTTATTTGAATGTAACGAAAATGTCCATTTAAAATCAACGAGTTCATTAAAATGAGAAACGGTCTTCCCATACCTTATTAATATTTTTGTAAGACGAAATCAACAATACCTCGCACTATGAGGGGAGGATAAAATCATATCCACTTTACTTTTTAAATGTTTCAATTTTACTTGGGCATATTTCCCCTACACTTAAAATCAATTTCATTTTGGAGAAAGTATTTTCAACGAATTTTAATTATCTAAACCCATGAACCACAACCGAAAATTATAAATGATAATTACACTGTCAATTTACAGTTTTCGGTTACATTGGTTTTAATTTTTTCATTGGGTTTGGCCTAAACCGTAAACAGAGAAGGACATGCGAAACTAAAAAGGTTCCTGGTTGACCATGTCTATTCAGTTCAGTATTCAGAACTATGACTATTCGGTTCAGTATTTTATGAAAATACCAGGTTGAAATCGGGACTTGTCGTGTAAAGTGTGATGTGATTTGTGATTAATTGACCATTTCATGAATCTCGTCAACAGGAAGCAATTGAGTTAACCTATCGCCCTATCGGGCTTAATCACGTTGTGGGTTGCATCATATAAGGCATTAGTTGAGTCTATCGTTTTGATTAACTTATATCGACATTAGCGCCCCTCCCCGGCTTCGCACGGGCAACCTTAGCTATTAAAAAAGCCGTATCAAAATCCGTTGCGTAGTTTTAAAGATCTAAGATAGACAGTGGAAAGAGACTATGTTTTAGATATGTCTATTTAAAATAGCCGTTTTAAATGTCCTACTGCTGAAAGACCTCTCTTTTCTCTTTGCACAAATTTTAGGATGTAGGTGCTCGCTAAATGGTATTTTGAAAAAAATCTAATTTTAGTATCGCGTCGCATAATATCGAGTATTATGCGACGCGATTATAGCCTCGGGTAAAAGAAAAGTATTTAATAGTTATTAATAAAATATAGCTTTGTTGAGTTAATATCCCTTAATGTAAGTTTCGAACTTAGTTTGGGGCTTAAGTAATTTGTGTTATTCGACTGATTACACTTTACAGGTTTCTTACACATATATAGGTTTGGAATTTAAATTAGTGTATACACCACTTATACAACAAATTCAAACCCTTACTTTGGGAATAAAAAGTAGAATGTTTCTAAGCTAGTCTTGAATGAATGGTGTTAGTGATGATTATAGACATCTGAAATGAACTACGAATAAAAGATTATAAAAGAGAAAATATTTTTGACGCTTTTGTATGCCATTGACGATATTTCGTACGGTACACTAACAACATAATTTTCACAGATTGCCACGTTTAAATCTGCAACTTTCTGTATATTCACGATGCGAAGTAATGGCCCGTGCAATCTTGACTTCCTAATTACAGACATTTTTATTTATAACTTTGTTTACCATATTCAAAGATTTATTAAGATTACGATACTGTAAATGTAAGTAAATGTAATATTTTTCTGGGGCTGGCTTGAAGAAACTTACAATAATTTAGCTCTTGTCAGATTCAATTCCAAATCCAATGTAAAGAACTTCGATTTCTTTTACATAAAAAAACTACTTGTTAGTCTGAATCCCTATTGCAAAGGCGCTATTTGTTATAGTTAAGCTAGACTATATAGTGCTACGTCAGATGTTCCAATTTTCAATATGTAATTCCCAATGTCTATCACTGTGCCCAGTGCATGACTGCTAGAGCAACGGTATTTCTGAAATAATAAGTTGTCATTTTAAAATTCCTATCACTTTTATAAATAAGTAGCCGACTCGTGCCCACTTCGTTGGGTGTTAAAATATTGTAGCTTTCTGGTTACGAAAGAATTATCATGATCGGTTCAGTATTTCCAAAGATTAGTCCTTACAAACAAACAATGGAAGTTACAAACTTTACCTCTTTATAATATTGGTATATATAGATAGGCTTCTTTATACGGAAGATTAGCCGGCTACAAAACTATAGAATGAGCAAACCAACAATTCACGAATACAGCGATATGAACAAAATAAATAAAGTACTGGTTGATATTTCAGTTACATATCAGCCGTTTCGCAAATAACAAACGATAAGGCTGTTGTTTTTAGGGTCGGTGGTTTAAGTCCTACTGCGATTTGAAGTTGTTTTTCGACTTTTATGTTTTATTTTAAAGAACATAAACCTTTAAATAACTGTTAAACTTTAAGAACCGAGAAAAGACCAAAAAGAACACTTTAGTCTCGTGAAATTTAATCCGAGAACAATTTCTACGAGTTCATTAATAAAATTTAATCTTGATATCTATCTGTTGTGCAAATAGTGAGCATGTTTGCAACAGATACAAAATTTATTGCATACTGCGTAGTTGCATCCGCATAAGTGAACTTTGAAGAGAGATCACAATGGGCGCAAAGAGTTCAGTGCCATCCTGGTTAGGACGCGACGCCGCGCGCTCAACCGGACGCGGGCGGCGGCGTCCTGCATACTCGAGCCCAATCGAGCCACACCACTATGTAGATGGAACGGCATTAGTATCGGTATCTATACGTATGTAGGTTGTTTGTGTCCCAGAGCCGGTGCAACGAGCGGCCGTGACGCGCCCGCGACCGATGCGCGTCGATGTAAACATGATGCAAGGTCAACCGCCTTGCGATCATTGCATCCTAGTAGATGCAGTTTTTTATTGAGCCCTTGCATTTTATTCAACATCGCCTTTAAATAAATTCTTTTCTCATCGATATAAAACTTGCTTCAGACAATGAATACTTACAATCGATATTTCTTATTTTTCTGTTAAGTACTGCGCTGAAGATAAGGTTATCAAAATCTATGTTATTTACATATATCAAAAGTACATTTTTACTTTTAGTGTTTTAAGAAATATTTTTAGAACAATCCATGAAAAACCGGCTAAGTGCGAGTCGAACTTGTACACCAAGAGTTCTATACAAACCTGTACTTTCGCAATTTTTAGGGTTCCGTACCTCAAAAGGTAAAAACGGAACCTTTATAGGACCACTTTGTTGTCCGTCCGTCCACCCGTCTGTTTGTCAAGACTCCTTTTCTCAGGAACAGGTGCAGGTATAAAGAAATTTATATCAAATACTCAAGTCTACGGTCCCAAGCCAACGCAATCAAAAGATACAGCCATTTACATATGCCGCAAATTTTCCAACTTGTGTTTCGGACGGATGGATAACAAAGTGATCCTATAAGGGTTCCGTTTTTACCTTTTAAGCTACGAAACCTTTACAATTGATGACATGACGCTATTTATGCTCTAATTAATAAATAATATATGTGTTTACATGTAGTCTATAAGTATGCCACAAATGGGACAAAAGAAAAGAATAACTTACTACATAAAAGACTAACCAAACTACAATAAGGATAGTTACTAGATGGCGCTGATTTCAATGTTAATAACGCTATTGTTTTAGTTGAGTAATACATAGTTGATGTTAGCTAATAATAGGTTTTACTCATATTATAGAAATATTAAATAAAAGAATATCAGGGCCAATAAAAAATATCTTACAATCCAAACAAAAACAACGTGTTTCCTGTTTATAATACTCCTAGCCAGTGTCTGTAATTAGATTCGCGTGGATTTTATGACCTTGGACTTGAATGAAATAATTCCATATTATGTAAATACTATGGAAGAAGTAAAGTTATATCTACTGTTGCCGTTTCGACAAACCAGAATATAATAAATATTTAAGGGAACTCCTATACAACAAACGTGTTGTAATATTAATGGTGCGGAATCCTTCATGCGCGAGTACGACTCGCACTTGGCCTGTTTTTTAATATTCTTATTTTTAAAGTATAATTTTTAGCGATCAATTGATGGTTAACGTATATATGCTATTACTATTGTAAGTAATTCTATTACTATTATTTTGTTACAGGACCAATGCAACCTTTTCAAGTCATACAAAGAGAAGGAAGAAGAGCATCCGATCGATATTTGCTTCATACATTTGTATTTATCATTGGGAAGGGGTTGACTTTACCACATTGGAGCATATTCGTTAAAAATATATTTTGTCTGCGGTATTCATTCATAGCAAAAATTCGTTAAAAACATATTTTGTCTGTCGTATCCAGTCTTAACACAAAAGTACAAACAAACAAAATACAGTAAACATCCTTACATGACATAAATCCCAGCATATTTGCATAAAGCTCAAAAACACCATACCTCGGGCCAAGTATCCACCATACCCTTATGCATCGTGTTGTCAAAAGGGCCATAGATATTACATATATAGAGATGATGGTGCATATTAGGTACTTGTTACAGTTTAGTAGCTAATGTCATTATCAAAAGCTTTAAATATCATGTTTCTTTTTCCGTTGTGAGTCATAATAACCTGTACAAATATTAATTATGCTACCGAACTTTCTGGACTAAGCGAGTAAAAATTACGAGGCATATAAAATACATGCATTTTTATGCCGACATCAAAAGGAACCGTTATTATTCGCGAGCCTTTTGAAAGCTATGACAAAGTATATACGGACAACTTTTTTCCAGTAACTTGTTCAGGCCTCAGGCTGAGATGCAACATACATTGTATCTTGGAGAACGTTCCCACGGTTGGATTGGTCGTCCCTCTCTCGCAAACTGCCTTATTATCACATATCGCTTGTGTGTGTGGTCGCATACCAAGTGTGAATGTGGACACTTGTTGCACTTTGGTGTTCTGAACTTCTTCATCTTTTTAGGGTTCCTGAGCTAAGTGGCAAATAATGCTTTACCAGCTACTGCTTAGTAAGGGCATTGTCAGGCTATCAACAATGCACGATAATTTTTAACTAGATGAGCATACTGTGTAGATGAGCACTTTTGCAATAATTTTACATAAGTATTGGACATTAAACAGGAACTTTACAAAACCGAAAAAGCTTTTAACGTGATTTAAATGTGACGCATTTTTTAATTCTTTCTTTAAATTTTCTACATGTTCTGGAAATATAATCCGTATATGTACTTAAATATATTTATTAATTCTTTCTACACATATCATAGCAAATAAACATGTTTCTTTCTCTGTTGCTTTCTTATCAAAGAGAAAGCTGACATCACAATATCACAGAAACTATAAGTATACGAGGACACAAATTTTGCATAAATATGGGTTGTTTTTACATTATACTCAATCAGTTAATAATTTTAAAAAACAATTACGCATCCACCTTTTTAACCGGCAAAAGTTCAGCCGAAATACATCGCCTATGCAGAGTATTAATGCTGATTTCTAAACTTTTATTTATTTTTTCGTAAATATAAACTATTATTATTAATTGTGTTCAATTAAACTTATAAGCCGTAATAATATAAGTACGTTTATAATTTAACATATTATATTTATGTAGATTTAGCGCATACAATTTAATTTCTGTATTTAAGTATTATACATATATAGTTTCTCTAAAACCTTATCGCTATTGGCACTCAGACCCCTCACACATCCAAACAAAATTAAAAGCCAGTAGGTACTTATCTACTTTATTGATATTTTACTGAGATGAACCTTTTTGTATAGCTGTAACACAGGAAGCCTATTCTATATCTTGATTTGTCCTTCTAATAGGACAACACTCGATGTCATTATTATTTTCATTTTTCTTTGTTCATGGTTTGGCTATTTGTTGTATTTGGATTGTTTGTGTTATGGTAGTTTATAAATTAATAATTTACTTACTCTACTTAACTTTCTTACTTTTAGGACATAGGTGGGTGCTCGCTAAAACGGGTGTTTACAAAATTCCCACGGGATCGAGAGAGTAGCCGCGGTTAAAAACTAGTGTAACAAATTTTTGTGTGAAGGTTTTTGAACTGACCGTTTTCTAATCATCGCAAATTGGTTACCCAGAACATTTTTGCATGCCATGATTTTCAATATTCACTGGTATAAGTAGTGGCTGCCATTTACAACTAATTGAACAAAAAACCTTTTAATAATCTGCTTAAGCTGGACAGTTGCTAATAATTTGTTTGAGACCAGTACGAGTATTGTTATTTCCTTCGAGTATTGTATCGAATAAACACAAGAACTGACTTGTTTTTCAAAAGATTCTACAATGTAAAAATAATTATAGCATCTGGTTGTAGAAAATACACGGGAAAATTTGCGCACATGAAAATTTCCCTACTTTGAATACATAACTCTTCTATTTCCGGAACTGTACCAGACTGTAGGATATGGAAAGCCGATGGCATGTATATTCATCAATTTGAAATACAGGATCTGTCTGCTTTAAAACAGAATGATTGTGTTATAGCTGCGGAGATGGCACAGACGACGCGTAGGCTACCCATAAATGACATTTTTCAATTCATTGGGTATAATGGAAGGGAAAACTTTACTTGTAATAGGGTTAACAGTGAATAAGATTGTTGGTAAATTGTTTATGATTAAGTAAAGTTACATATTTTCAAGTTTAACTGTTTATTTATCATGTTGATTCGAATAAATGTACTATGTAGTAGGTGGCAATCTAGCAGTTCTGGATTTTAGGTACATAGTGAGATTGACCTTTTTTGCTTGTATGTTAAATCTCATCGTTTGTTGTTAGGGTCAGGAAGGGGTGCGCAACATGTTGGTGTGCTAAGAATGCCGAAAATGTCCGTATCGTTTAGACAGCGTTTCCGTTAGACACGTTTAACAGTTATTATCCTATTTCAATTAATTTACACAACAATCTTATATACATTAATTCCTGCTAAATATTTATTAAAACCATGAAAAAAGAACACCGTCAAAAGTGAAAACCGCATGATAATCCGTTTAGTAGTTTTTGAGTTTATTGCGTACATACATACGGACGTGGCCGGGGGACTTTGTTTTATAATACCTATGTAGTGATGTTATACATACATATTTATTTAGATACCGGTTTATTGCAAATAATTTGGGAATTTATTGTTTTAAATTTTTTGAGTTGGAATATAATATATTCTTAAAACTAAAATGTTAGGATTCCATACAGAACTTGGCTCTCATGGATCCCCATTATTAAGTTAAAGCCCCCAAAGAATCACATTCTAAATATTTATATTTTCACATTTATGTTTTTCGTAGAATAAATACGACTACCCTCTACTTTCTCATCTGTAGCAGAGAACGGATGTGTCGGGTGCGGATGGACAATTTTTGTCGTTATTATAGTGATGGGTACTCAGATCACATCAAGCATGGATGAGCCTCACATCACATCCTAAACAGACAAGATTAAGTTTGTAAATTGATCGGGTGGTGGAAACTGGATAGCCTAGTGAATTATGAAAGGCGTGCCCGTGTCAAACGCGCTTTTAGCGATCGTTTCTAATAATTACATGTCTATGGATTAAATATAATAATAAAATATGATAAATGAAAGAAATTATGAGTAATGAGTTTTAAAGCAATGTTTGCTTGCTAAACGTTATTACTTAAATTAATGTTACACGTGATTAAAACAAACTTGGATGAAATAATTATTCAATAACTGTTATCTACAGATTCACAGCCTCATTCTATAGAGTAGAATACAAACTCGACGAGCTTTGTGTCTCTTAAAAGTACGATATTATTTTTAAATACAAAATGGTTAACGTAAACAGCAAGTTGTTGATACAGAGTAAGGTTGGTTATAAATAGCTCATTGGGCGGGTGAAGCGAAACACTTACAGAAAATAGTATTACAGCTTTTGGGCTATTAAACAGCAATTAAAAAATTAATCTTGTATCTCGTCTCTCTCCTACTCTAAAAAAGCGAACGAATAAAAAAATACGCGTGTGTTTATGAAGCTGCGCTGGCAAGTTATAATTAAAAGTCATATACCTGCTATTCCTAGAATGATAATCTCTACTTTTACTGTCTTTGCACTTTACTATGCGATTTATGTTACATAACGACGGCGAACAGATTTCTTGGTATCCAGTGGGATATACTTTGTGGCGTCCGCATTAAATTATATATTTTGCTGTAAGTGCTTCTTTTAAGAACTGTGAATTGTTTATTCACAGTAGCACAAAGACTATTTTACACAGAATCATTGTGAAACCATTTTTAAACTTTGTGCTTAAGTATAATAATAATTTATATTTATTTGCTGCAAGTGATGCCGCATGAGAATTGAGCTTTTATTATGAAACACAATAATAAAATGAAATGAAATTATATTGGTCGTGTCATATACCTTAGCAACGGGGTGTCACATTTTGATCTTACATAAACATCTATGTCAATAAAAATTATAGGCTTGATGAATATATTTTATTTAATAATTTGGCGACGAAAATGCCCACAACAAGCAAGGAAAAATACATGAGAGTACGTTCCAGTCTACGAGGAACTCTCACCAGAACTTACAACTACGTAAATACGCATGAAAATTTTACAAACGAAGAAATAGAATCAAGATTAGAAATTCTCAACAATACATTACGGAAATTCCAAGAGATACAGGAACAAATTGAACAAGAAAC
>JADGIL010009448.1:0-40939 GCA_020352625.1 Cactoblastis cactorum | reverse complement strand
AAAAAGTGTCCTCGACGAAACACTGCTCAACGCTTATAAATCACATTAAATGAGCAGACTTCAACCAGTCTCATTAGTTGGACATGGATTCAACTTGCGCATTAAGTCTTATTTTCTAATACACGATTCCGGAAATGAAACTTTGTCGAAATAATCATAGTAGTTGCCATTATTATAGAAGTGAGGCTTTTTTTTTGTTTGATTCAGTTCAGAACTGTGAATCTAGTTTTTTATTGTTTATGGAAGTTACAAACATATACAGAACAAAACCCTCTATTACACCAAAAAACATGTAACTAAAATAAAAATAGTACAATTATATCAGACATGGAAAATAAAGATTAGATAATGCTCTATGCTTTTGTATAACTAGGTTATGCCCGCGACTACGTTCGCCCGTGCCTTACTATTGTGAATATATCGGGTTCTAAACGACGTATCGAAACAAAGAGTTGAGATACAACTGTGACTGTACACACCGCATCAGAATCCATTCAGTAGTTTTCGCGTATTGCGCGTAAAAACAAAGAGATAAAATTAAATAGAAATCGGCTTCTATTGGTCCTATAAAGGTTGATACTGTTTTTTATTCAATATTTTCTATTTAAACATAGTCCAATAAATAAAATAAACAAAATTATCTAAAGGGACGAAAAAATATTGTATTTTTAGTTTGGCAATTCAACTTTCTTTGTGTATATAAATTGCTTGTAATTCATTTTACGAATAGATCTTGCCGATGTGATCATTTAACGAATTTCAATAATCTATACATATAGTAAAATTGTAACTGAGCTATGTCTGTACATGAGAGATATTTAAGAAAGACATGTATAGGGATTCTTTATAGAACTTATAGAAGCCAAAACGATTGTTGTTAGAATTTTTGTGTGTCTGTAGGTTTGTACGAGCATCACACATAAACTACCGAACAGATCTGGATGAAATTTAACACAGCGATGGACTATGACCAAGATTAAAAGATAGGCTACTTTTTATCCCGGAAAAATGAGCGATTTCCGAGGGATATCATTTATTGTAACCGAGCAAGGGGCTGACAAGATATTATAGTATCCATTGGTCGGACGAAGTCACGGGATTAAGTCGTAGCTTGTACATATTAAATTTGTAAACAAAAGACTTTTCTGTATTTTAGTTTGCTACGAATAATCTTAAAAACTACAATACCAACATTGATGGGGCACAGATATAGACCAGAACTTCAGGAGCAACGTATCTTTTCATCCAGTATTTCCTTTAATACAATAACGGAAACAGTGCGACTGAAACCACGGGATTGTCTCTAGTATTATAATATACAACCATTATGGCGCTTTTAGATCCCCAAAAGAACTTGACAGGCATTATCTTAACAACAGATACTCACAATTGTGTCCGTGATATTGATCACACGTCTTTATTCCTTACAAGCTAGATAGAACCCAGAGTCGCGAAACTCGGAAGGCAACGCATAGCACATCGGTGGGATTATTGGTCGATTGGAGATACAGAATTATCTTAACAAAATAAGAATAAATTTAAAAATAGCGTAAACCTTAGTATAATTGGTATTGGAATTGATATAATATTTAATAGCTACCTACAATCAGTTTTTAAAATGTACTAGAAATAAAAAATAAAAATTTGCACAATTACTCGTATTATGTCATTGAAAGTTACGCGAGATGAAATAATGAATGCCAACGACCATTACCGACTAAAATTAACGTGAGTTAGCCGTGTAAACATTAATTAGTTAGTCATATGTTTAACTTTATCATACATATATAATGTAAGAATAACATTAAATTTATTTCTGATATGTAATATGGCACATTACAAATTAACTATGACCGCACACTAGGCAAAGCCTGTCTCGTNNTAATACTATAATACAAAATTAAAAACAAAAGCGTGTGTATGTATGTACATACTCGTCACAACTCTTGAGAGGCACAGTTTCCGAACTCATATCACTATAAAACTTGATCACACAGTTGTTTTAACAGTAAAAACTCACTATACGACACTTATTTTAAAACATTGCAAACTTGATGGCGAGTGGGCATTGTCTAATAATAGAAGATAGGAGATTTGCCAGATAACAGCCGAGCTGATAACCGATGTCAATCATGATCTGTACAGTTCCGTGTATCTTATATCGTTTTCACTACGACCGAATACATTTTTTTTATTCTTTTTAGCGTTCCGTATCCGAAGGGTATAATGAGAACCCTGTTACTAAGACTTCACTGTCTGTCTGTCTATCACCAGGCTGTATCTCATGAACCGTGAAAGCTAGACAGTTAAAATTTTCACAGATGATGTATTTCTGTTGCCGCCACAACAATTAAAAATAAAATATTTAAGGGGGCTCCCATACAACAAACGTGATTTTTTTGTCGTGTTTCATAGAAAATGGTACGGAACCCGACTCCGAATCGCACTTGGTCGGTATTTTTAATTACATAAATTTAATCAGCCCCAAACTAAGTTCGAGACCTATATTATGGGATACTAACTCAAGGAAAAAATATGTATATATATTATAATAAATACAGGTAAACATCCATTTGTTCTTGTATAATATTTATTATCCAAGACCCAGTCAGGTCAGATTGATCTGACCGGGATTCAAACCCGGGACCTCCGAGTAGCGGTCAGGCACGTTAATCATTACACTACGGAGGTCGTCATTTCTACGTTGAGTAATTTATTTATTACATACATATGTATTTTCGTATGTTTGTTACGCCGATTTACTTATCCGATTCGTGGCTACTGCCTCGACTAGTAAAAAAATATATTTATAAGTAAAAATTAAGTTTCAGTGTCGCTAGTTTCGGCTCAAAAATCTAGTTTCGCCAATATTTCCGTTTCCCTCTGTAAATGATCGAGTTTTTCAGCCTGACTCACGAGACATTGGCGTTACTTCATTGCTTATTTAATTAACTTTATCAAATAATTGAAATAATCAGATTTAGAACCTTTATCGCCAAATAATTATTATCTCTCCTAACGTGAGTATAATAAAACTATAGTGAACTTGAGTTGGTATCCCATAATACAAGTTTCGAAATTAGTTCAGGGTTAACTTAATTTGTATGATTTTTTTGTTTCTTTTACAACAGATTTTTCTAATAAAATATACGATTATTAGTATATGATGATTAGTTTAGAGCGTTGGTCTCTAAGTACGTCAATCATTTACCTCACAATAACGTAAAATACACTATAAAAACCCTCGCGGCGCTAGTAAGCAATAAAATAAATATCTAATTACCCATTATTCTTGTTGCCGCTGCTGACCGACCGTTGCAACTTGTTCGGTTTCGGTTTAGGTCGGTTCTCCTTGTTCCCGTTGAGGGTAGCCCGCTGCTCGTCCATGCGCTCCGACTGGCACCGGCTGATCAGGTCAAAGAAGGACTCCACCGGATTATCTTCGGACTCCACTCGGATTACCTCGCGTTTTTTCTCCACATCTGCCTCTCCTTCCTTCTTCTTGCTGTCTGGGGTTATCTGTCAATTATTTTCTCTATGTTACTACACTTAATATTGTATTTATCATTACAAGTAAAACGCATAAGATTAGATAAAATAGCTTAACATATACACACGTCATTATAGTACGAATTTCAAGAAATTACTGGAAGGCATAATTAAACAGTGATAAAATACTCAAGTCTTTTAAGGCCTTTAATAAAGGCTCGCCTTATCAGGCACGACTTACGAATCACCTTGAGTCAAACGACTAGATTTTTTAGTCTATTAGTCTTTTAAATTAACCGAGCCAATTAAGTAACTTAATTAATTTTAAAAAAAAGTAATTAACTAAGTGCTGCCATCTTCATTTTAAGGCGACATCATGTAAAAGGAGGCAAGTTATTTTGTTAAAAGACTAACGCCTCGAGTCTCTTCCGTCACTACCTGTATCAGAGACAGTTGCTCCATGCTCTGACGCCGCACACGCAGAGCGTTGAAGGGAGTCCTTGGGATCTGGTCTTCTTCGGGAGGAGGCGGGGGAGACTCTGTTTCGGGCGGCATGCCGAGCACCTTGCGAAGATCCCCGATGTTCATCTGTGCGGTTGCCATTCCCAAAACGTCGCCAAGCTAAAAAGTCCAGCATGTTATATTGCTTATCCTTTGGTGGTTTCGTATCGCAAATTAAAGCAAACGGAACGCTGATTTAAAAAAAAATCATATCGAACATAAAAGTATTATAGAGAAAGAGCGACAATTTAAAAACTATTGTGATACCAATGTAATTCTCAAGTAAGGTATTTTGTATCTTTTTGAGAATATTTTGCATCAAACTTAAAATTCAATGAAATGCAGTTAATATCTGAGTAACAGCGTAATTGTTCCCAGCAATATCAGTACATTGAGCATTTTACAAGATCTAAACAGCCGCGGATATTTAATTCATTCTAAGTTAATTGACTGCATTAAAAATATATAGAAAATGCTTTGTATTTGAAAAGCACATAATTTATGTACATTTAGTACTATGGTTTTGTCATACATTAATATTTTCACAAATAAATAAAATACTAAACTGGGACAGTAAAAACAACTATGGCATACTACTGTTAAAATCAAAGCAGTGTTAAGCATTTCAACTAATATAGTTAGTTTTCTAAAACAAATTTAAAATATATATTAAATATATGTTATTAATTCCGCTTCGAATATAATTTGAGCTATAAAGTCACAAATTCTGAAAAAGTTTTTCTTTTTTATTTGATTTTTGTTGTTCAATAATATTCCCTATTGTGGCGAATATTAAATAAATTTAAATTTGCTTTATGCTGGTGAATACTATTTTATTACTACTTATAGGTATCTATACTAAAACTAAACTAAAAGAATGCTACTAAACTGCAAGTTTGAACGCGGCATCAGGTTTAAAAAATTAGTTTTGTATTTATATTTCGTTTGTCGAGGAAGGTTATATGCTACTTCCCACAATTCCCACGAGAACGCGAGCACTGTGAGTGAAACCGCAGGGGGGTCGCTAGTTTTCTATAGAATAAACATCGTACAACATTCCACGTGTGCTCTCACAAAACCATAAAAAAAAAATGTGGTACACGTAAATAATAATACGTAGATTTGACTAATTTTAATGAAATTTCTACAAGAGGATCCCTAAATACAGCATTACCATCAAGGGTAACTAGAGAACAATATTTTATTTCTTATTTCCCATTATTTTAGAAAATTACTTGATTATACATGTAGCAACTTTGTCTTAAAACCACAGGAAGTTATTTAATACCAGCAATGGTTTAACCAAAATGCTGTACTTAGCTTTTAATATTGATTTAATTATATTATTTATTATTCTCTATTTTTTGAGAAAAATTTATTGACGTTCTAACACTCATGTATACTAACATTCGGCCCCGAGCCTCCAGTGGCTCCCAAAAGCTGCATTGAACAAATAAATCATTAAATAGTAATATATAATATGTTAACTTTGTGAAAAATAATTATTACTGTTAAGTAAGTCTGGTTAGGATATTGTAGGCTTCAATTATCTATCTGAAAAAAAGGTGTATATCTGAAAAAAAAATATGATTCCGTGTTTCGGAAGGTACGTTAAACTGTGGGCCCGAACGCCATCTAGCGTTTGTATAAACCTATCCTAGGATTGGTTGTGGTTATCCTTTGGGTTGCAGAGGTAACATGGTAGTCGCTTTTTGTGAAAACCGGTAACCTCACCAAATCTCCCGGTTAAGGTAGTGGACCCCGTGCTCTGAAGCGACACGGCTGACGTAGCAACCGGGATAACGCTCGAGTAAGTCAGTAATAATATGTGAACACTCTTCGAGCAGCAGCTCATTCGTTACAGAGGCTGCAGTTGGCCAGTGCTAAGGCCCAGCGACTCGTAATCATAGTTATATCATTATGACGTATTTAGTTTTGCCAAATTTGGCCAAAAGATAAGAGAAGAAAAAATACAATTCAAGTTGAAAGTGAGTAAAATTGTATTTAACGATATTTTAAAAGTTTGCATTGTTCTGGAACATGAAATAACATTTAATTATTATATGTACATACACATACATATTTGTAGTTCATTATGCACACATTTCCACGCCACTTTTTGTCAAAATTTTTGATTCGTTATAACGGTGGCTCTGTGGAATGAATCAATGAATAAATATTACACCAGCATTTTCCCGTATTCATAGTTTAACGTGTTACAAGTTTCAAGGATTGAACGTAAGATTTTATTTTTAATAATTAAATCTATAATTAATATGATTTTAAAATTATAAAGCGGCAGATTTTGTTTATTTGAACGCATTAGTTTCAGGTCAGATTAGAAATTGAAAAATTCTTTAAGTGTTTGTACATGTATTCAGGAAGGCTATATGAGCCGTTCAGTGCACACATCGATTAACTNNAATATACATTACACATCGCGTTTCTCAACTTTTCGTTTTATGGATGTGTGCACTGAGCGGCTCATATGCTACTTTTAATTGCGTAATTCCTACGAGAACAGGAGTACTGTTTAAACCCTCGGGACGCCGTCTAGAACAAATTTCCAATTATAAGTCATTTTTTTGTATCAACTAGTGCGCCTAAGAAAAGGTGTAAAAAGGCTATATCTTTATTAAGCGAAAGAAAGTAGCGAAATATCTTATATTTAAATTAAAAAAAAAAAAAACGCAGATACCAATTTATACAAAAGGCGAATGAATTCATTGTGATCTCACTCATACTAACAGCAGATGAAATATGCTTGCATTGCTTCAATGGGTCTACAAAGAGAGATCAATGACGCTTACCTGTGTCGCCTATGATATGCTGACGACGATGATCGTAAAATTGCAGATAATCTAGAAAAATCTCCAAAAAATGCAAATAGATAACTACGATGTGTAAAGGCAGCCATGAATTTTAATAGGTATCTCTGAGGCGAAGGTGATGAAAATATCTTTAAATGGAAAACATGTGAAAAGCCTCGAATGTGCCTGGAGAAAACAGGTCTACTGAATATATACATATCTTGACAACGTTCGTGACATAATAATTAACACGCCTGCCCACTAATCAGGAAGTCCTCGATTCAATTTGCGGTCAGGTCAAGATGAAAATATGTCTTATTCTGATGTCCTAGGTTTTGGAAGGTTACCTTTACATGTATTTTTGTTTTAAAATATAGTATCGTTGAGTTAGTATCCTTTGAAACATAAATCAAATTTATCAACAGTTAATATTTTATCCTATGCTACATGAATTATTTTGAGGCTGATGCATCTGTGATTTGCCCCTATATATTTATTTATATACTTGTAGTACTTAAAAGAGAAATTAGAATGACATTAGGACAAAATAAAATCTGATGATTCGTTCTTAAAACATGTCTGGGAAGACACACTACGCTTAGATAATGCAACTTGTCTTCTTTGAAGTAATGTCGTGATACAGACAGACAGTGAAAGAAAATATAAAAATCGAGGGAAGAGAGAAATTGACTGATTACCGATAAGGACTGATTGGTCCGCTGTTTAAAAGAAAAATTTATTGTTGTACTACTTAATGTTTACAAAATAAAGTCATTCTTATGGTTCATAATTCTGTTCATTACGCATTTCTAAATATTTTTTTATTTTAAATGTAGAAACGCAATTTTGACATTAAAAAGATATCGTTACAATTTTGTCATTCAAATCCCTTAGGTTTTGACATTTAATAAAAGTATCTATTTTGACTAATTACCAACTACCGTCGGGCGCTTCACAGAAATGGTAGATGGGTTATCTGCTGATCGGAAGGTGGTGGGAGAATGATGTATTGGACGACAGGCAAATCTAGTATGGACATGACCAACGTAAGATGGATGACAGATAACAGCCATACAGTTTCTAATTAATTTCAATGCTTTGTTATAGTCTATCTAAATACATCCTTTGTAATGTTATTAGTATTAAGACTAGCAATTAATATTAGCAAAAATATAATGACAAATAAACTTAGTTACGTTGGTCGACTAAAGAATACCGTTTGTAGCGTCACAGGTTTTTTTCTTCTGTACAATAAGTAAATATAGAATTTGATAACTTTAATGCGCTATCAATTAATCGATTTTAAATTATTTTTTAAACTTTGTCGTTCGTTTTATTTAAGGGGGTAACACAGCTATAGGGCTCGTATCTGAGAAGGGGAAAGATTGAAATTTCGCACTAGACTGGAATAGGATGTTATTTTTATTTAAGTTTCTTTATGTTTTTGCGTGTAGCAAATATTTATGTACATATGCCTATTTCGATAAAAAGCTTAGCAAAGCTAGGTACTACGCCGAATTACGATCTATGTACCTAAATGTATGAACAATATTCTTACAAAACGAGCATATTCGCAGTAACATACCTCTTTAGATATATTGTAGTGTTCAGTGGCATAATACAGTGCCTTTTCGTGGTTTCCCAGAGCTGCGTGGGCATTGCCCAGTGACCAGCAGGCGCGGCCTTCTCCCACGCGGTCTTGGAGTTTCCTCGCGGCCGCCAGATGGCGCGCGTGGTACTCCTCAGCGATCCTGTACTCGCGAAGCAGCGTGTAGGTGTTCCCGAGGGAGTAGCACGCCTGGGCCTCAACTGCTGCGTCGCCTAGCTCTTCAGCTAGGGCAAGGGTCAGTCTGGATTGACAAAAAGTAAGTACATTTTTTATGAACGATTTTCGATACTAGACGAAACAGCTTAGAATTCAAGAACCAAATTGAACTGTGGGGGAAAAATGGAGGAAACTGACATATTAATGAAATGGAGCATATTTTAATACATTGCAAAAAGTAATCATCGTTGCTAGAGCTTTGAAAATGAATACATTCGCTTCGTACAATATACATTCATATACTTTGTACAATATAAGTGATATTCATAAATAATAACTACATCAGTGTTGTCGCTGAGCCAATGAATTCCTAAAAATTAGGATCTTAAAGCATTTAGTTAATTTTTAACAAACACTAGCGATTACCCACGAGTTCGGTTATCAAATTAGTAACATAGTCGTTTTGCTATTTCTTTATTAATTGCAACAACAACTACCAGCGTATCGGAACCTCTACTGAGAAGAACACGCAAAGAAACTCAGCAGTATCAGTCTACAAGCCAAACAAATATTTGAAATAATAAATTAATAATTAAATAAACATTTGGGTCAAATCACACAGATTAAGTTAGCCCCAAAGTAAGTTCGAGGCTTGTAGTACGGGACACTAACTCAACAATACTATATAATATTGTAATAAATACACATATAGATAAACATCAAGGCCAAAAAGGTCTTTTTTAACATGACCTAACTGGGGATAGAGCCTGGAAGCCTCCTGAGTAGCAGTCAGATACGTTAATCGTTACACCATCATTCATTACGGCATTATTCCTGTGAGAAATTCGTAGAAGTTTGCCGGAATGGATTAATCACATAATATTTTTAAATAGCAAAGTCATTATCAAGCTTCAACAAAACTAACGAAGAACGATTCAATTTTAAATAATTACACATACAGAATTAGAAACCTTCCGATTTTTTTTTTAAATCTTAGTATGAGAAATTCATATCTAGATAAAAACAATTTATTTATAAAAGCATATACAGCAAAGGTAAGCATAGACTAGCTTATGTCCGCGACATAGTCCGCGCGTAACTACTATTATCAATATATCTGGTTCTAAGCAGCATATAAAAATGAAACTCATGCTATATTTTAGACCTTCAACGATACAACTGTAAAAATTGCATCAAATTTCGTCCAGTAGCTTTTATGTGATGTGAGTACAACATACAGACAATAATTCTAAAAACAATAGTTTTGACTTTTACAGGCCCTATAAAGGTCCCCTTTATACTTCTTTTTTAAATATCTCTCATGTACATAGCTCGGTAACAATTTTATTACATGTATAGATAAGTAAAAAAAAAAATCATTTTTAAATAAATACACATAAAGAACGAGATATCTTTTGACACATTTAAAAAAAAATATTACTTGTAATAAAATATGCATTTTTAAATAAGTACACATATAGATTTAGATATAATTTATTTTAAAAATCTTACTTGTAATGCTCAGCAGCATTCTCGAACTGTCCGAGGAAGATATGGGAGTTTCCCAGGTTGCTGTTGGCGCGGCGTTCAGCCGCCTTGTCTCCAGCTTCTTGCGCGATCTGCAGCCGCTCCGTGTGGTAGCGGATGGCGCGGGCGAAGTCGCCGAGCAAGTAGCAGGTGTTGCCGAGGTTGCCGCACGCGCGCCCCATCGCCTGGCGGTCGCCGAGGCTACGCATCAATTCTAGGTTTTGCCTGAAAATTGTATTCTATTTTTAACCCCCTACGCAAGAAAATAGGGGTGTTATACGTTTGACGTGTGGGTGTCATTCTGTCTGTGGCATCATAGCACCGAAAATCGATTTGGATAATTATTTTTTTAATTAGAAAGGTGACTTAATTGAGTGTGTTCTTAGCTATGTTTTAACCCCCGTCCCAAAACGAGACGTGTGTTTTTACATTGTGTCGGGTTTTTTAAAATGTTTTATTTAATTACTTGTTAGTTTATGCATCAGTATTTGCCTGAAATGATAGTTTTGTATTTAGTATTTTTTTTATAAGCATTAAAACTTTATTTCTAATTGGTCCATCTGATGGGAAGTGTTCACCGCAACCTTTAGACGCATACATTATTGAAGACCTATAGGCCTAGACTTTGCAATAGTTATTTAGATCGACCACCATCGACAGAATTTTCATGATCGGTTAATTATTTCCTAAGATTCAAAATTACATGCTCCTCATATTACTGCATAACCTACCTGTTTGCAGTTTCATACGTCAGTCGAGGACTAATACTGATTAATATGGAGCCAGTCTGTTTTTTTTATGACAGAGGGAGGCAAACGAGTAGGCGGGTCACGCGATGTTAAGTGATCACCACCATAGACAACTGCAACACCCATAGGGTTACAGAAGCGTTGCTGCCCTATAAAGTTGTGCCTTCAGCTCTCCAACTCACCGGACGGAGCATGGCGGCTGATAGCCGCCATTTAGCGCGTCGGTCTTCTGTGGGAGTGTGGTACTTCTCCAGACGAGCCGGCCCATTCATGCTGCAGGCTAATACGGTCGATATATTTATTATGCTGTGGCCTTAGGATTTAACTTTATAAATATACTGTACTAAGTAGGCCAGAATAAATTTAAATTGGTAATTTTAATTTATTCTGGCCTCCTTACAAACTATCCCATAGGCTTCTGGAATACGATTATATTTATATACATATGTATATTTATATTATAAAGAGGTAAAATTTGTAACTTTGTTTGTTTGTTTATTTGTAAGAGCTAATCTTCGGAATTACGAACCGATCATGAAAATTCTTTCACAATGAAAAATAAAAATATTTCACAATAATATATTACACTAAACACTCACTCATAATAGGTAACGGCTTGCGTCAGACAATCCCTGACTTCCTGTGGGAAGTGTCCTGGATCGTTCTGCCCCACTCGCCCCAGATGTTTCCCCTGGGCGTGGTATACATTGCCTAGGTTGTACAAGGCTCGACCCTCGCTCAATTTGTCCCCTAGCGCCCGGGATATCTCTAAGTGGCGTGTACAGCATTGTATGGCTTCAGCGAATTTGCCCATCACCTTCAGTGTATTTCCTAGGTTGCCTGAGGCTTTCGCTTCGCCTAGCTTATCGTTCATTGTTCTGTGGAATGTATTAGGTTTCAATTAAAATATACTTTAATTCCATGTTTTTTCCAAAATAACAATAGAAAATCATTTGACGTAATTTAACGACACTATATTTCATAATAAATAGATAAACATCCAAGACCTCGGCCAATCAGAAAAATACCATTTTTCATCATGACCTGGCCGGGATACGAACCCGGGACTTCTAAGTTGAGAGGCAAGGACTTTTCCATAGCGCCAATGAGACCTTCACAAAATTACTTACCTGATCATTGTTAAGGGGTGTTTGTTACATTAACTTGTTTAAGTAGCTAAGAAAGAAGTAGGCGTTTCTGAGCTGACTATAAATGGCACTCAGCGTCCGCAGTTCAACAATATAAATGTACATCAACTTACCTAGCCAATGTTAGATCATGTTTATGATACTGCATCGCCTTATTATAGTCGCCAAGATAGAAGTAGGCGTTCCCGAGCTGACTATAGATAGCACTCAGCGTCCGCAGATCATCTGTACCGGCCTGAATGGCTGCCTGGAAGAAGGCGACGCCCGCGCGGCAATCCCCCGCCTTGCACAGACGCTCGCCTTCTAAAGCTAGCTCCAAACACATGGAGCCTCCATCGCAACTCTGTGTGAAAACCATTTTATTTTAATTAAGCCCAAATCTTTACAAGAGAATGTCTTGTAAAGATTTGGGATTTTGAAAACGAAAAGTAAATATTTCGATGTATTTTTACCCTTTTTTTAGCCTTAAGGGTTAAAACATAGCTAAGAACACTCAATTAAGTCACCTTTTTAACAATAAATTTGGGAGCTATGATGCCACAGACATAAAGACACACACACGTCAAACTTATAACATTCTTCCTTTTGCGTCAGGGGTTAAAAATATGCTCATCATCTTCCTACCCTTATACCACTCTATGTGAGATCAATAAAGCAAGTAAGCGTTATCCACTTGTAAGGTATCAATCAGTATATCGTAATGCAAAGAGCCAGTACACAAAATAATTTCGTACAAAATTTAACACAAAGAGAAACAGGTCATATTGCATTTATTGCCCAGAACCAATATGTATAAATGTTATTGTTATATGTTAACCAAAATTGAAATTGTTATGCTGTTATGAAATTGTTATGAATTTCTGTTTCAAATGAGTGAATATTTCAGCTACAAAATTAATTATCTAAAGTGTATGGGTGGTGCAACAATGAATATATTACATTACAATGCAAGTGTTGTTTTTGTTATTTGCTGACGAGTTTAGTCTTATTATTCAAACATGAAGTCTGTCGCTTTTGTAATAAACATCTGATGATAGATGAGGCAAAATACATGAAAATAAAACTGAATTATCTCCACCACAATTGACACCATTGACAATGTTTGCCTCCTACAATTCAACTTTTGTTTTTGTTACACTAATAATATACTATTATAACACTAAAGAGAGAAGCTTAATAGGCTCCGACACTACTGAATTGATTCGAAAATTCTTTCCCCATTAGAATTCTAGACTGTGATGAACATAGGCTATAGCTTGGGCTATAGTATATATTAAAAAAAATTAGGGATCCGTACGAAAATTTCGATAATGTAACCCGACATGTGAAAAAATAAAAAAAAATCCTAATTTCGCGTACACTGCTAAGACAATAGAACAAATCATGTACTACAATTATAGACATACACTATACAATTATAGACATACACTATACAATTATAGACAAATAGATGACATTAATTTCTACAACAAAATCCGCAGTACCATATACATATCTAAGTCTTACAATTACTACACAGTAATTACTATTTGATGTTCAAATATGCAATCTTAATGCTGGCGGGTATTAATCCTTATCCAAATAAATCACAGCATAATCAAGGTTAAATCAATACCTGTGAAATACTTTTTCAATTATTCAAATCGGATATAAAATTCAAAAGTTATCATGAGTTCAATAACACAATTGAAGATAGCTACATCAATGCATCACTATGCGGCGTGGGCGTCACTGGGGTTCAATTTTAATTAAACACGAAACCAGGACGAGCTGCTAGTCTATTATGTATATATTAAAATAAAAGATAAAATCTAAAGTATTTTTTCTCTACAAATGGACTTCATAGTCCATTTATCGATATAGGCTACTTTTTATTCCTTATTTCTGAGAACAAACGAGAATACTGCTGGGAAAACGCGTGAAGGTACCGAGTATACTAATAGCACTAAAAACAATGTAAATAAAACAATTCAAGTATGGACCTCTAAAAATGTTGTTATTTTATATCAACAATAAAACAGCCAACTGTGGGCATCAATACGGACTTAAAGAAAAGTATAAGTGTCCATCATTTATCCATATATATTTTTCACATCTATCAGTCAGTCTGTTCTTCAGTTCAAAATTTTGTAACGATCGGACCATGCTATCTCTGTCAGATCGTTTAATTTTTTTTTAAAACACTGTAGCAATTGAAGACAATTGATAAGTGGTGACATGTAGCCATTCAAGGCCTGACAAGTTCTGCTGTATAGTGAGAGCAGATATTTTAGTTACAAACTGTTTTTTCTCTTTTATATAAGGACAATTCACTCAAATTGATTTGGTTCCAAACTAAGTTACCAATATGAAAAATGACAACATTTTTTTACATATTACTACACCAAGCATAAAAAATCTAATTCCAAACACTTAAGTTTTACATTGCACTGAATTATGTGGGATAGAAGCATTTAACATGAAACACCAACTTAGATGGAGTGGATACCTCATAAGCATGGACAATAACAGACTGCCAAAATCGTCTTTTATTTTAAACTTGCAGCAGGGACACGTAAACAGGGTGGGCAATATTTACGGTGCAAAGATGTACTTTAGTGACATCTAATAGCTTGCAATATACCATCAGATAGTTGGGAGGAGCATGCTTGTCTTAGACTGGAATGGTGACATTCTATCCACAAGACTGTGGAACAGTTCGAAAATATGCGTTTCGAAGACCTAGATGTAAAGCGACAACCAAACCTTAGCCCTCATACAATTATACTTACAATTCGACTGGCCAGGAATTTACTGTGCGCCTTGTTACTGAATCTTTAGGACGAAATTCAGTTTAGCAAGCCATCTTAGAGGCCATCATAATAAAGATCCGGACTAAACATGTATAAGGAGTCGCCATCGTCGGATATGTTATGGATGACATGATGATGATAAAAAATCTACAAATACAAGAAAGTTACTGCCTCAAAACACCTATTATTGTTGATTGCTAGATGAGGTTGTCCATCTAAAGTGCCAAATTGCTTATCACCAATGCAACAGATCCTAGGATCAGTAACTTATCCTGGAGTCTTAGTGTATTAGTTTGTTATCAGTTTCCAAAAAAAAAAGAATCCTATTATTGCTGGAATACTTACTCAACATGTTAATTATGATGTACTTAAGCAACTGGTAATCTATAAGCATTTATACAACACTAAACAGCATGTTACATAAATTGTAGAGTTAAATTACTAGAACTGACTATTTTTTCGATTTATTTCAATTTAATATCACATATAATAATAATTTCTAACAAACATTTGTTACAAATTATTATTTTTTTAATTCCAAATGGCTTACACTGTTATTTAAATATGGTATCCATTTGGATAGAATATAAATATAATAATAAATTTGTTTAAAAAATAAATGTGCATTGAATAAGATTAGTCTGTTATGACTAATCTTATTATAACTCCAGTATACAATTAGAATATACATTTATTTTTATCATAGATAATCCAACAACAATCTAAACTCCCTTAAAATTCAGAACTTAATAACAAATAATTCAGTAGAAGGAAAAACTGTAGTGCACAGCTAGTGCATTACATACACAAAGTAAAAAAAATCAAATTCTCCTTTTGAAATAGTTGGTGAAAATCAGCAAGATTATACATAGTTCATTCAGTATTTGAGTCTAATGATAAGAAAGGTTTGCATAGCAACCATTTAACATGAGATAAAACTGGGTATCTTCAGAACTGTGAAAAAATACTTTAAATTATACTTGTGTTGTTTGTTTCTTTTTTCTATTGTTGCTATGCATAAACAATTCTATAATAACTCTATACTTTCTGTCCCATAAAGTATATTTAATTCTTTGAGTGCAAATCATTACTCAATACAATTCAATTTCTAAACAACGAAGTTAACAAAACTATATCTAGTAAATCTAAACTGAGTGGAGTTAGCCACAGTGATGTCAGGTAATAGGTTATTGATTTATAGACTATCGTAATTCAGCTCTGACCTGACCTAATTCATCTGAACCTAAATCCCAGCACGCAATATTATGACCTATTTACAACTTGTGACCTATAAAAGTCAGTTCTCAAATGTAGGTTAGTATTAGCCTAGGCTTCCAGGTCAATGTAATTAAAACTTGTTGCCACCAAACATTGCATAACTATACAAGCTTTATAGTATGGCTTTGTCCATACTATAGTCATGAATGGAAGAGCAACAGATGGTTACCCAAAGTTTTAGAGGGATACAGATACGACCTACGATAGTGGAGATGGTATAATGCGATCATCAAGCTTACTGAGTCAATTGTGTGCGGATGTAGCTCTAATAGGTATCAGTAATATCCGTATTAAACCCCCCTTTGTAATGACTCATCTATCGACTCCAAACAAGACCGTAGAAACATATAAATGAATACGCAATCAAACCAAAGCTGTCACAGTTCGACGGCATAATTAAAAATGTATTTATTGCATTGAGACAATGTACATTGCTCACCTGAGCGTCTGTTGAAAGATTTTCCGCGCTGGCACTCACAGACATTTTTTAACTAAAATTCGACTCTAAGACAACAATAACATCAAAACAAGTAGCTGAAAATCTTTAAACGAGTTCCATAATTAATGATTGTTAGTTAGCAAAGTTTTTGTACGTTGGGCGTGTACGGACGTTACAAAGATGCAACGGCACAGTCACTTGCACAGAAAACAGCATTGAATGCGAGGGAGGGAGCGAAAGGCGAAAGCCAACGGAAACAGAGCAACAGTTTTGACATTTGACACTGACATGATATTAAATGTTGTCACAGTAATCAGATGACTTCCCGCAATAATACCGTTGTAGAGAAATAAATACAATACTCCTTATAAATACAATACAAAATTCCTTTGTGTGTAGTGATTAAACCGCGATAAAATCCGTTAAATTTGTTTCATTTCAATAAATACAATACGTTTGAAACTTGCACATGCACACCTATTGATAAGATTCAAACTTAGTTTGGGGCTAACTCAAATTGTGTCATTTGTCCCTCTTACTTTTAGTTTATTTATCCAAAATTGTAGCTCACTAAATATATGTATAACTAGCAAAAAGCACAGCTTTATAGAGAGTCGCAAGATTTATTATTGCAGTATTTTTTCTCTCTCTTAAATATGATATTGAATGAGTGCTAATAATACTACACATAGATTAAATTACATAGGTTGATTATGAGTTAAAACCGAAAATGTATTGGATACAGGATAAAGTAGGCTCGCTTCGCTCGCACAATACTATCAGTCCGCTTTGTCACAAAGATAATATAAATAATTATAACACATCTAATTTTATGTTTAAATTACTATGTTAAACCCAAACATACTTGGTATCTTAAGCGAGTTTTTGCTATCCCGATAGAAAAAACTTGCTTCACTCGCCCAATAAATTAGTAATAGAACTTCATAATTTTATGTGATTTGTTTTCTCATTTTATTCTATTAGTCTGCTCTGTAAAAATGACAAATTAAAAGGTATCTCAAAAATGATTATGGGAAACTACAGCAGCAAAAAGTATATTTTTAATATCAATTGCAATTTTTTTAAAAGTCTATCATTCTTCTTTGTGAAAGCGGTAAAAAATATATATTCATATTTGTATTACTATATTCAAGCTTAAAGGCCTCTCCACGTGCACTAAATAAATGCGTATTCGCGAATCACCTGTGATTCATGAATATGGAGCCGTTACGCATATTCTATGCGATTTGTTCCTAGATTATATGATCATACTATGAAATTATATCATGAATCGGGTGCGAGCTTTTGCGAACTGTGGACAGTTTCTTCATTACGATCTTCGTGTCAACTAAACGCCGTGACACTCGCACTATTAAAGGAAGGCTAATGATGTTACAGATTTTTCCTAAGTGATGTATAAATGACATATAGGGATAATGAAAATTAGATTCGCTCACGCAATTAATCTTAACTTTAGTATTTTACCCGAATTGTGGCAAATTTTGCTAATATGGCAACTTAACATATGTTGCCATGTTATAGTGTAACTAACATACTATTTTTAAGTTTAAATGGTAGAATATTTCCATATAGAATAAAAGTGGAAATAAATTGAAATTTATATTTGGTATATCACATTTTCGTTTTATTTTGGGATTTCCTTTTATTTGCAAATTTTCTATAATGTTAGTATGTTTATCGTCCTTATTTTCTCCTTACTATTGAAACGTAAAAACGTATTTTCTTTGTAGAGATAAGAATTAACTTTAGTAAAAAGATTAGCTTATGCCCGCGACGTCGCACGTCCTTTCCGTGCGTTACTACTATTGTCAATATTTGGGATTCTAACCTGCGTAAAACCAACGCCTTCTACAATAAAACTGTGAAAACCACATCAAATTCAATCAGTAGTTTTTAGTTGTTTCCGTATTTCACGCGAAAAGCTGATCAAAAATAGAAAATAGTTTAGGAGTTATTATTACTATTTCAAATATATCAAACAAACGTGATTATTTACAAGTTAATGGTAAGGACTCGCACATGGCGTTATTTTCCGTAATATCCCATGTATTTTACAAGAATGCATATTTTTTATTGTCCCTAACACTAAATTTTGATCAATTTTCTTACTCTGTAGTTGTAGTACCTTTTTACCTAAAGGGACCTTAGGTTGGCAATTTCATACTAAATATTACAGTAACTAAAATATCCAGCTACCAAAGTTAACACATTGCACCAGCTAAAATGAAATAAATGGCGCCGACTGCGCATGTACATACATTGTTCATATAAGTAGCAAATGATTAAATTTGATGCTACAAAATAAGTTTTACATATAGCGGTGTGATCATGTAACTAGGTAGAACTTAAAAAGTTATACCTACCTATTCTGGCACCCCCGGGCAGAGCGGTAGCGGAGCGGGGCGCGATAGGGGGTGTCAAGCCCGGGGGGGTCGCTCGTTAGCTATGCAAATATACTCCCAGTTGCAGCAATATGATCATCCCCGCCTCCTGATAGACCTGCTATCAGATCTGCTACTATAGCTTTTATATCTGTGAATACGTATACTAACGGTACAATAAATAACCGTCCAAGTGCGAGTCGGATTCGCGCACGAACGGTTCCGTGCCGTTAACTTTAAAAATTGCAAAAATCACGTTTGGCCGACAAATTCGATATTGTTTATGTAAATATCGGAATTGTACAAAAACTCATAATCATACTACTTTAGTATTGCATATTACTTTACTACTGCACAAAATACTAGCATAATCAAAATACTGTCTTCAAAACCCCTACATCTTTTACAAAATATGTCTATAAAATGAAATGAAAAATAATTTTTCATCCCCCAGTTACATGTATGGAGCGCTACCCTTAATAGTATATTTTTTTCTAAATCATTATGCACAATTTTGTTCATGAATCTACCTTCCAAATTTAATCCTTGTAGTACTATGCTTAGTCTCCGAGTCAAATGATTGTTACCTATTACGTACAGACGGACATGACGAAACTAGTATATCTAATGATTTTCCCATTTGGTTACGGAATCCTAAAAATAAAGTTTTGTTTATTACTTACTGCTGAACTTGAAACTTGAACTGAACTCGAATTCTAAGCGTCAGATTTTTATTTTTACATAGTTAGATATTCTGCTATTAAAAATACTTACAATGCAACTGAAAATCGCATCTAAGGCGTAAGGTGAAACTTAATTATGATATTAGTATTATACTTTTTGCGTAATGCGCTTTTAAAAATAAAGACAAACAAAAATTCTAAAAAAAGATCGTTCTTCTTTCTATGGTTCAATAAGTAGTTCCTAAAAAGATACCCCCCATATTTTTTCTTAATATCTTCCATACCTAAACAGACATAGATTATTTATAGTTTTATTATATGAAGTAGATAACTTCACAAGTATAAAGCATGAAAATTCTATGAATTAATAATCTGAATAAACAAAATCAGAAATATCTTTTTATTATATTCTAGCCGACCGTGGCCACTATGTTGGGCATTAAAATATACGATAATAGTCTATAGCAATCCCGAATAGTGTAGCTTCGTGATAGTGGAAGACTGTTCATGATCAGTTCAATATTTCCGAAGATAAATCCTTACAAACAAACATTCAAAGTTACAAATTTACCTCTTTATAATATTAGTATAGATAGATATGTAACTTCACAAGAATACTTAAAGCACGAAAATTCCTGGACTTAGCCCACATAAAGAAAATCAGACTTTTTTTAAATTTTCATTACTACTTTCCGCATATGTTCATCAAAATCGATCAGCTCAATTAACTAGGTATCTACCTAACAATATTATTCGACAATTGGAAATATATAGTAGGAAACAATCCGAAATCTACTTTGTATGCAAGCCGCCGCCGCCGCTTCGCTCCGATACTTCCATCTGAAGCCGTGGCCATATTGAACCAACACAATGACGCAAATGGTCATGCCCACTTATTTATTTAACTTTAAAAAACTCGCAAGTACTCAAAACCTTTGCTTGCTCGATTACCGAAATCAAAATTGACAGATATCGATACTACGTAGTTGTTTTGTTGAATCGTACTATTATACAATAGGATTGGTCGACGAGCAAATATAGTCGCTATTAGAATGACTTTAGAAGCTATAATTTGTAGCAGCTAAGGTTTGACGAGGAGTGACTTGCAGAGGCGCGGTGGTCTTCACAACAATCGCCGACCACTATATATGATTCACGTTACAGACTACTGACGTATATACAGAGATAACGTCTTTAACGACTATGACTAAGTACTGTGGAACTAGATTCTAAGATAGCTTTCAAGGAAGAACATGACTTATAAACCGATTTAAGAAAAATCTAATGTGTTGTCATTACACTTCTAAGTATTTTCAAGAGAGAAGTATCCTTGAAAAATGTAAGAACTATTATTTAACGGATGTAAATTTATTTCTTTTAAATTACATTATTTCACTCAAACGATTCTAGAGGCAAATTTACTTGACTGAAACACAGTTATTGACCATAGACATAATTGAATTTATATTCAATAACTTATAATCTTATAGTTGGGCAAACGATTAAAGTTCAATCACAATTATTTTAAACTAGCTAATGCCCGTGACTTCGTCCGACCAATGAATACTATAATATGTTGTCAAGTTATATCCCTCTGGAACCGTACATTTCTTCGGGATAAATAGTATCCTATTTTTTAATTTAGGTCATAGTCCATCGTTGTGCCAATTTTCATACAAATATGTTCGGTAGTTATTGTGTGATGCGCGTACAAACATACAGACAGACAAAATTTAATATCGTCATTTTATACAATACTATACATTTACATAAATAGATCTTTATTTCGATTACTAACAAAAAATTATGTTATGCGATATACCAAAAAAACATTTATTTAATCTCGTGCGAGATCTACACGAAGTTGCTCTATGTCCGGGTTATGAAAAGGCTGATATCGGCGCAAGAGACGATGATATATGAAGAGGCTGACGCTGGTTGATGCCCGTCAATTTCTGTTAGTGGGTCGAGTCGTGAACCGAACCCTACACTCACCGGCAGGACTTCGTCATTTGTACATCTATACGTCCTAATACTACACGGTGTAAATATATTTTGAGATAAATGTTCTATTATTTCATCTTTGTGTTGCGTTTTGTATGTAAATCTGTAAGAAGGGTTGCTTTGTATGACATAATATTATTATTATTTTTTATAAAAGAGGCAAACGAGCAGGCGGGTCACGTGATGTTAAGTGACCACCGCCGTCCATAGACACCTGTAACACTCGGGGGGTCACAGAAGCGTTGCCGGCCATCGTTATCATCATTATCGCGAAACTTTACGTTATTTCTATATTTATTAGCACTAAAAAAAAAAATGTCTACGAGAAGTAAATTCCTTTGTTTCTTTAAATTAAACAAAGCGTTATCTTAAATGAAAAATAGTAATTTTACAATTGTATACCAAGGGCACTATAGATTTTAAAGTATTTCAATTCCAGTTCGTTTAACGTTTCTTATTCAGGTAGAAAATATTTAAATAAAACTGTTATATTTATTCTTGCGATACAAAAACTGATTCACGGCCTAAAACATCAATGTTGCCATACTAAACTCAGCTAATTCTCAGCGAATTATTATTGTTGCCAGAGTAATAATTTAACCCAATCAAGCTCTAATTTTGATATTTCACCTCCCACAATAGACGTCATAAGCTGATTAGTTATCAATTATAGGGCGTCCACATTGCACAATTGCACGCGTGGCGTTTTGATGACGCGCGTGTCCGCGATCACAATTGTCACAATACGGCGATCGCTTCCTTCCTGGCTACTCGACTGTGTTTAAATGAATTAGTGCCCCTCCAATAGTTCCCTAGTCTTCCCTCATCAGGGAACCCAAATTTTCACAGCGTGACAAGGGACAATTTTCCACACATAGTAGAGTATTTTATGTTTTTGCCAATTTTCCTACTACTGTTTAGGATTTTTTTAATTGATTTCATTTTTTCGGACGTAGCATCGCTTCCGTAAAAACTTTTTTCGAATGCAATAAGCTGCATATCTACATACATATATGTTTGCTGTTTAGTCATAGAGATAGTATATATAATATTTAGTATCATATCTATTCGGTGTCTGTCCCTATCATGTCCCTATGTATGCTTAGATCTTTACAATTACGCAACGGATTTTGATGAACCCGTGCAAAGCCAGGGTGAGTCGCTAGTCAGATCATAAAAATGATGTTAGAAATAAAATTATTATTATACTTTAATAGGATATGATATAGTTATGTTCTATTTAAGTATAAAATATAATCTCAATTTTCCTTTGTCTTTACCAAAACAATGAATGGAAAATAACACCTATTTTATTTTTCACAATGAAAAATTAATTAGTATAAATTATTAGTTTTGCAGTTAAGAAAATTAAACGTCTGTCGGGTCAGCTGTTATTTAAACAAAGAGTATAAAAAAAATATAGGTAGATATATACTTATGCATTCCTTTGGCTCCTCTATAAGCTCTACAATCGTATGCAAATCCCTTGGAAACAATGCAAATTTACTTAAACAGGTTCAGATTAGAATGCAGGTTCACTTCAAACAATCCCGGAAAGACTAGATTTTTTCCCGACTCTACCCGCATAGCGCTGTTTGCAAATTGAATTCGACTGTGAGCACCGAACGCCCCTATACTTGTCTTATGGTTGAGATGTTACAATCAGGTTTAAAAACTGTGTTCTTTTATCAAAAGGCTTCAGTTTTTGGATGTATGTGGATGACACTACAATAATATAATTATAGTGCGAATTATTGCCAGATGATTCAAATATGTATAGACTCGCGTGGAGTTAGGTCTACCACTCAGAACTATCCAAACAATCCTATAGTTCTTACATCATTACGTTCAAGATAGTTCTCAGAGGGCAGAAATTTTCTTGGATTAGTTGGCATGTATTGTTATATTTTGACCGAGATTAAGTACCTAAAACCATTACAAATTGTAAATAACATAAAACCATCACAAATTCTAGCCTAAAAAAAATTAGACATTATGTAGATCCATATAAACATTATCACAAACTTCCGTAGGATTAGGTAGAGGTCAGTGGACAAAAATGATAAATTAACTTCAACGCCACGAATAATAATAAGAAGAAGAAAACAAAAGGATTGAGGATTGCAAATAAATACTTACTATGCCACAAATTGAGTAGGTATTTCTTAAACCACCATTTAGTATTATAATAAGTATTAGTAATATAATAGTAAAATGAATAATTTATTTATTTTATTATGATGAAATTTCAATTCAACAGTAGCTCTACTGTAATTGTAAACTGGGCAACCTAATGGTCGTCATCTGTCAGTAAATTGCGAAATCACTGTAGAATGTACTTATTTAGAGCGTATCGTAATGCTATTTATAGCAACAGAGGGAGCCACTCTTGGCATTTATAGGCTACTGCAGATAATCCAAACTATATAAATGCCTCTGATAAGTATACCTAGTAAGTAACCATTTTGTAAGTATCTTAGTTTAAAATCTATGTTGTGAATTTTGTCAGAAAGATCAGTGTATTATTTATACGTTTAAAACGCACAAGTTATTAAGGCTTTGCCGACGTGTGGGTAGGTCCTCCTCCCCACCCTCCCCCTCAGCCGGTTTGCGCACGCGCCGCCGCGCCACGCTTCGTTACCAATAAGCATGATTTAACTCGATCGCGATCTGACAAACCGCGAACGCAATTTATCCCTTCTGCGTCTTCGCGACGCCCGCGCATTTCCACGACGATTTAAGACCAAGCTCCGATTTTAGGAATATTTAAGCTGTCAGTGATTTACACCAGATAGCGCAACGCAAAACTGTTTTTCAATTACCTTACATTGTGACAACGGTCGGAGATAACCGGTCGGGCAGAACTAAAGTGATTTTAATAAACCGCTGAGCAGTAAATCAAAATTTGATTATGAGAACACAGCAAAAAGTGAAACGGGTCGGTTCATCTTGCCAGACTGAGCGCGCGCACATAACTCAGTCCGGGCCGTTGATAACAGCTTAAAATGTTGTCCATTGAGGGAGAAAAACCCTCTTGTGTTACTAACTAATTTATTAGTTGCACAAATACTAAATATAGAAGAGTTACAATGGAGAGGTTTTATAATGCGCACCCAATATGCTGCCGCAAGAAAAAACGGTCTTCGCGATAAAGAAGTTGTAGAGACAGAAAGCACAACAGTATATGTACTAATAAATACATAAAATAGTGCTGGTACATGTTACAGAGATTACAATCTTAAAACTTCAAGCACACTTTTAGGTATTGCTCCTGTCAGGAAAAAATATTTTTTCTTCTACCCCTTGAAGGGAAGTGGATCACATGGCATTCTACAATAAACGTACTTACTGATTAGCTGGATATTATTTATTTTCGTACTATAAAACTGTATAAGTCCGTGGTATTTATATTTTGAAATAACCTACCTACTCAAAGTTTTACCTAAACAAAACTAAAGCGTTTTATTAAGTTTTAACTAAAGAAAATATCTTTAATTTATTAATAAATCTCATAATGAATGAGAAGTCGTCAATCACAAAAGTACATATATAACCAAATATACTTGAACCTTTTTAAATTGTAAGGAGCAGTGGCAAAATACCAACAGGTTTTTATAATTACCGATCAATATTAACAAGGCGGCAGTTTGTTTTCGAGCTACTGTCAAGTGTAGCGCTCGGCTCATGCTATCTGTACTGGATTGCGGACAAACACTCATAAATACAAGCGCCCATATTTCTGTCGGCGCGAGCGGCGGTTATTTACGACGGCCGGGGAATAAATCGTGAGATGTGTAAACACCCTGCCTCCGCCTTGAGCCACGAATGAGAACAAAAAGGGAAAGGGCCAAATCACACGGTGCGGTGCGGCGCCGCAACGGAAGCCTCACTGGTAACCACACGGGCTGTGCGGCATCGTAATGCACCATACTGTCGCTCCAGCGCCGCAGAGGCGACAAAAGCCACTACTTATCGGTTTGCCTAAATACGATTTGTAATAACAATGGATCGAGAAAGCAAGAAAGTACGGTGCTGATTCGGCCACGCTGCTTACACCCCTGACCAACTGGGCTCGATTCTGATGCGCGCGCAGTGCGGCGCCGGAGCACACCGCACGGCGCCGTGTGGCTACTTGCAACACATTTTTGTATGTTAAATACCGCAGTGGTAACGCTTAGGCGCCGCATCGGAGCCGCATCTCACCGTGTAGTGTTGCTCAAGAGAACATTATTTTCCTTCTATCTTTTCCGTTTCATTCATGATTGTGTGGCGCACCAGTTACTCGTCTGGTAAAAGATGGGTTCAACAGACCAAAAGTAGAGTTTAATTCAACTTGATTTCATATGAATTAAAGTATTTAGTATTGCTCCTCTAGTGCTAAGTATATTTTGTTTTTAAGCGTCATCTAAATCATATCGACTTAAAAAGTAATTAAAATCATTAATTTAATATAAACCTATCCTATTGACAATTGACCACCTTCTGAATTATTGTCAAAATTAATTTCATTTTATAACTATTTTTATTTTTTAAATATAGTTTAAAAGCATCAGATTTCTGTAAGACATCGCATCAGAAATCTTATGCGATAAAAAAATTATCAAATAGTTATTACATTACAATAAAAATAACCTAGCTATTAAAAAAGCTATGTTAATATCAATAGATACCGAAGATGTAACAACTCCGCAAATGAATGGGTCGTTTTATGCCAACAGTAACATGAATTTGGCCAAAAAGGATTACAGAATAGAATTGGCTTACGGGCGAGCGAATGACAATTGTTTAGTTTCGAATTGGGGTCTTTCTGATAAGCTCCCGTTCCTGATTATCGCTCCTGTTATTCAAATTTATTCATTTTAGCCGCGCCTTAGGGACACATTGTTACAATTTACAATTTATTTATTGGACCTCTACAGCCTACCGTTATAGATTCATTTTGATTTCGAACTGAAATTTGTTGAGGACACTTTGTGTTATTGTTTTTTTCAAATAAAAGAGAAAAGAAAAGAATCCTGTGACCTAATAAAGTTAAATTTAAAATTTTTATATACTTAACGTATTTCTCATAATGTTATGCAACTTTTCATTTGATTTCGAAGACAATATTTCAAATTTTTATTTTGGTGCTTTTTATGTTTAGTTTTCTTTTGTTTATGATAGAATCGATCACAAATTTAGACAATATATATTAAAAGATTGATTATTATAATGGCTTAATACGTGGTATACAAATTAAATAATCTTACTCGCCTGCAGGAAATATTTACATGTATATGTCTAATTTTGTTAGTTGATTTCGCAGTAAATCTCGGCGTCTCCTAAAAAGACTAATTATGTTTTAAGAGAGTGAGCTTTCCCCAGTAATGTGATTACCGGGCAAGGAGCCGAATTTTGGCAGAATTCGTTACTCGTCTTGTGCCGTAACGAACTGTTTGCAACCCGTGGGACAGGTAATCTAATCTACTTCTCCTCTCTCTTTCGATAATACAACATAGAAATATCAGTACGTTAGGTAGAGCTAAGTTTAAATATTATAGTAGATACTTCGAGTTAAATGAAATTAAACTACTGTCTTTCTTTAAATTTCTGTCATGTATACTGTGGATAATTACTTATATTATAAGAATACTTAAATTGTTATACTATTGTGTGCATAAATAAATAAATATACTATGTCAGATCCGTCTTCTCCTGGTTCGGTAGAGACTGTTGCGTTTTACCGCTATGTATCCCAAGTTTTACTGTCAGAGTTGAACAAACTTATACTACTGTTTTTATACTATGTGGGGTCCGTCTTTCCACCCTGGTCGGTAGTAACTGTAGCATTTTTCTTGCTGTTTATACCAGACCCCGGTATCAGAGGCAGGGAGCGCGTGACCCGCGTGCTGATCGATACGTGGACAGAATTGGCCACCGCACCATACAACACTATATATTCGATTGCGAAACTTTTATGTTTCTCCCCAAATCAAAATAATTTGCGGAGTTCATGATTATACTTTTTGGATGTACGTGGATAAGAAAATAGATTTTTTATAGATAATAAAGTATAGGAAAAATAATAGATTTATCATGAAACTAATAATGTTAATGCGATCTAATTACAATTTATATGCTATAAACATTTTTAAGCATCAAAAGCTTACCAAAACTCTCACGTAGTTACAACTATAAACATATAAAATCTGACCTCGTATATATTTAAAAAAAAATAATTGGCACGTATTGTAAAGTCGCTTAGTTTTTGACAGCATTTTAAAGTTTACTCAGATCAAATAAACCAAGGTTTTTATTAGTCTCTATTTTATAATTAAAATGCATAATAAAATTCTGACTTCTTGATAGTTTGACATGACTTGTCATTCACAAAAATGTATCCGAAAAATAAAATTCCATATGAATTAATCTTATTGAATTTAAATTTCAAACTCAAATATTATGTTTAGCTTAAGATCAAGGGTCAATATCTTTTGTAATATTCACTATTCGAGTAGTTAATAGTGAGTATATCACAGAACAAATTGCAAATCCTTTTATGAAAGCAATGTTTACAACGTTGAGGCACGCCCGCTAAGCAAACGTTATTCTATTGCAATACCACATTATTGACTACCAAATTTTCTTTAACACTATCACACTAAAGTTTAAATTTGCATGCGTACAGTTGCTTCTGATGTGTTGCACAATTTGTGTCCATAATAGTTTTGCAGTTTAGTTATCTTTAACACAAGGGAATAGTGTAGAAAATGGAAAAGCTACTTTTAAAAATACGTGTGTAACTTTATGCATTGAAGTGTTACGTGTCGCGTGTCCACGGTGGTCCCACGCGACTTATTCATTACATTTTTACATCATTAAGTACTGCCGATTCTCTGTGCTCGTTTTCATTGAATGACCACGGAAAAGAACTGATTCGTAAATTATAGGCCTGTGCTCCTTGTGTAGCTGTGAATTTATGTTATAGAATTACTTTTAACCGACTTTCGCCCTTATATTGTAGAATTGGTTCAGTTCAATAACTAATCAGTTTTGTTGCGATTAAATTAACCGAAAACATATTTCTGTCTGTCTGATCAAAGTTGTAGTTTCTGAAGTAATCTTCAAAGAGGAGTTATTACCTCTATAAATAATTTCAATGAGGAAGACTTTACAGTACGAACTTTATATAAGATAAAGGATTCAAGATTAAAAAATAGTTTTACAGTCAAGATTCAATTAATATTAAATTAAACCGGCACGAACTAGATAAATAGCTTAAATTATTTTGTCTCATCACGAAATCTCAGAAACTACAAGCGCGTGATGAGTTCCCATTTAGGACGTTGGTGAATAATGAGACGGGATTATACAAAATTCCCACGAGATCGGTAATTATTGGATGTGAGCGTAGCCGCGGGAAAATGCTAGTTTTAAATAATTTAAAAGTAGCATAGCGTCGTAGCGTAGCGGTAAAGCTCGTAGACTCGTAGCATACTCTACAAAAAAATTTTTGTAAAGAAAGACATAAACTAGTCGACTTTTTGTAAATCTACTAGACACAGTATCTCGTCTTTATCATCGACGGGGTAGAGAGAGCCTAGTATCAAAATTTAACTCAAAATTTGTATTCATATTATTATCCCATTGTTACCTTAATCAAGCTATAGACTATCGAAGTGGCCATGGGTAGACTACTAATAAAATAAAAACGTTTACTAAAAAAATTAAGAAACGAAACGAAACTTAAACTAAAATAGATCTATCGTCTAGGCGTAGCTAGTTAGACGATGGTTCAAATTTGAACCATAATTTTATAAGTTTTCATTAAAAAATTGTAAAATTTATGAATATCAATTAGACATTTTTGATATTCAATTTTATTTTTTTATATTATTTTTAATTCCCTTTATTCTTAAAAATATATCATAGAGACTTCTAGAGCTTTATGATATATTTGTGATCTAAGTTAATATGCGTTAGTAGACATTGGTTCAACTTAGATTTCCATTATATAATATACCTGTACCTATCCTCACAAACTTAATACAAAATTTGTACTCGTATTACAAAATACAGTGCATTTAAATTGTATTGGGCGTGTTAACATACAAACAAAGTGCAGAACTGCAAATACTGCAATGCAGGCGAGAAATGAAATTCTCTCCAAGTTTATTGACAGTGTTTGTCTGTTTGTCCCCCGGATTACTGTATGTGCATTTGTTTGTATGAATCGTCGCGTTCCCGACAGCAAGTTGGTACAAGTTTAATTCATGTATCTGTAGTAATAATATAAAGCTACTGTTTGTATCCGAAAAGGTATAATATTTGCTCAGGGACTTATTATTTGATAGTAAATAATAATAATATTTGTTGGACTCAATGAAGTTAATATTAACCCTTTTGAGAATAGTAAACAAATAAGAATCTCCCTGTTACCTATGTACTTTTTGTGTTTTGTCTACCTACTGAGTACGATTTTGAAAAATAACTAATTAATAATTAACTAGATAATGGGAATTATCAGATACTTAAAGTCTATCTGCTAGTGATAAATGTTACGAAAATGGGTATTGATGTGTTTGAATTTATTCGTCAATAAAAAATACAAACATTTTTATCATAACTTTACTAATAGTAGCATGGACAAGATATATTCACAGCAATAACTATCAACATAATTTGTTCAACCAACCACATAGATTTTTCAAAGTTTGCATAAATTAATATTTTTATAAACTTTAAAAACGAAACTAGCCAGTGTGTTATTCTAAGTATATAATAATATCAGATCAGACATTCTTTCTTTTTTTGAAAGTTCTGATTTCAAATTTCAAAAAAGCTGACTGTCAAATCGCGGTGGCCACGACATTTGGTGCGTCAAATTGCTCCGTTTCATTTGCCCTTTGTGAGCCTTAAGACTATTAGGACAACGAGATTACACGGGAGGCGCGCGCGCACCCGACCGGGCAATACGATTAGAACCCTGAACCACCCCATTCTACCCCGTGCGAACCCCAGTTTTTTATTTCTAACTGGATTTCTCTCGACTATAGGGTGAATAAAAATTCTTGTAGCGACGATATGCTTGCTTTATAGGTTTTATCGATTGTGGTTGGCTTTGTTTTTGCCCAATTAATATACATTATATACATATTTTATAATTAGGATAGCATTATCTTAGGTTACGTTATGTCTTTGCTGGAAGCTTCTTTTTACTTCAAAATCACATAACAAACTGTTCTCATCGTTATTTTTAAGAACTGTAAGAACAAAGGCGAAATTTACAATGTTTATTTAGGGTGTAATTTCAAATGAATAAATAACCAACAAGCACAAATTGAGATAATAATTATAAGGACCATAATTTTCTTTTTTTTCCAATTAATTAGGTATCAAAACTCAAATCAATGATACAAGTTTAGTATGGGAGCGATCAACACTTGGACGGTGCGCGGCGATGGCACTACTCTCTGGGGACTTGTTAGTGTAACTGCTGTTGTCGCCAAATTGTTCCTGTTATTGTTTCTAATGTGTCCTCCCAGGAGACAACGCTGCTGGGGGCGTGACCGCCTTGTTGGCTGAATGTAGTTACAGTTGATGCTTTATTGCCGTAACAAGAGTTTGATTAAGATATACTTATTGTCGTGTTTTATCCTCGGTCTTTATTTAGAACGCGACTTTTTTTGCATCTAAATTCTATAATTCTACTTTTATAGCATAAGTAATAAAGTGTTGGTATTCATGTAATGACTGACCAATTGATTTTTATAATACTTATTACATAGAAAAAACCTATCATATTCATTGCTCTGTAGTATCGTTTACTTTCTAAAATCGGACCATTCAATTCGAAGAATAATAATCACTCAAAAACTATTTCATTACTGAGAACACTATGAAATCGTAAAATGAAATTATTTAGCTACATGAACTTTGTATTGTAGCTACTTTGTTTAAGTAAGACAACATTTCATGCCACACCGAGTGGAGCAAGCTAAGCTCGCGAAACTCATAATACGTAAAACGCATGTGACACCGGGCCTTCGCGCCTCCGGAGCCCTAAACATCGTTAATAGACCCCCGGAGCCCTATTGTCCCCGGCCCATTCACACCACATCCTATGTCCAGATATGACACTTTATTAAAACCCACTTATTCGTCTGTTCCGCTCCATTGTTAAGCACCTTTTGACTTTTGTCTGCTTTGCCTTCCATGTTTTTTATATTTGTGGACGCGCAACTTGTAAATAGGTGACGATATTAAAATTTTGGTACATTGTATCTATGAGATCATCTGATAAGCAACAATAAAATTTGTGCCCATGAATACAGAATGGAAATAGAAGATTTTCTATTTGATTTTTAAATCAATTCACAGGAACGCATATAGATAACAAATTGAAATTTATCACAGTCAAATACACAGATCTACGGACCATTAAAACTGAGAAAAAATTAAATTTCTAAGCCAACGCGATCAAAAGATGCAGCCGTTTATGCCGCAAATTTCGAAACTCGCAAAGTAATCAAAACTTACAAGGACTTCCCATCAACTCAGAATTTTGAAATTTGATACGAAGCAACGTCTTATTGCACAGATAAAAGAAAAATTGCGATAGCCTAAAAAAATAAAAATTTTGTAGTGTAGTCACTACCTCACTCCCTTTTCCCATGAACGCGTAGCGTAGCGAAGGATTTATGAATTATGTACGTGATATTTGAATTGTTATTTTCTTGTACAAGATACATACTTACATGATTCTGGAAATGGAACTTTGTGGAAATAATCATAGTAGTGTTTATTGCAATGAGATTTTTTTCTAATATTATAATATGATATTTTGTTTGATTTTTTCGGAACTGTGAATCTAAAGAAAAGTCGTTATTGTTAATCGAAGATTTATAAACATAAGGGCACTGTCATATTTACATCCTTGCTCACAACCAAAACCCACATAAACGTAGCCCAAGATAACCAAATAAAAGAAAATAACAGCGAAGTTTCCCCCGAGTTTCCCTATTTCCCGGGATGGGTGGAGGAGTGCGAGAGGGGAGAGGGGGTGTTGCTTGGCATTCATCCACCGTCTGCCAAATCAATGAGCTCAGACAAACCTACAGTTGATTATTAATTCGGCCCGAGGGGGTAACGGATGCAGCCCGCGCTGGCTTTTTGACGCCCGGATCAGAATTATTAGGTAGTGGAGTAGGATTGAAAAGGTAGTGATCATTGCTCTTTTATTTGTGAGGATTTTTTGACGGTTCAAACGAAGAAGTTATCGTAAATGATGCACTCAATATAAGTTATTTGAAACCTGCATCAGATTTTTCTAGAAAACTGTTGGGTATACTTCAATTAGCTATTTTGTCGATCATATTTCTCTTTGCATAAGTTATTGGTTCAAACCTTACTAGACAAGAAGTACCTTTTTCACAAAGTTACCTTTTAGTGGGATTCGAACCCACGACCTCTGGATTACAAGGCACATAACTTGACCAATCAAAGCTGTATACTTACAATAATTACATTGTCATGCGGTTAATCTGATATCGTAATTGTTTTGGATTTGTGTGCACCTGCTAACCGCCAGATATCTTCGTCATCAGCGTGCCATCTAGATGGAGTAATTGTCATAACGAACTGCTTTTGGTGTAGCAAGGGGTAGATTGTTATCTTTGGAATCCAATCGTGCCATTCATTGGGATAATACTATTGATGCTACTGTTGTGTTTTGGTTGTAAATTGATTCTTCTTTTTATATTAAAAATAAATAAATATATAAACACATTAGTTAGCCTTAAAGTAAAATTGATTCCTCTTTTTATATAAAAAAAAGAAACATATAAATTGAGTTAGCCTCAAAGTAGGTTCGAAACTAGTTTTATAGGATACTTAATTAACAGAGTCCATATATACTTACTAATATTATACTTAAGTGTACAAGTCTGTTTGTTTATTTTTCCGTCTTTCGCGTCAAAACGGAGCAAAGGGTTAGTGTAATTTTTATGTGGATATAGTTGGAAGGTTGAATCACAGAGCATAGGAGAGATTCCTTCTATGCTATGTGGGCTGGATCCAGATTGACATAGGCTACTGTTTGTCTCTTTTTATGATAGCATAGAAAGAAACAAAAGGTAGCAGAGAGAGAGAAAGAGTAGTAATTGCAAGACGCAGTAGGTTAATCGGAAAAAGATCATTTCCCAATCTGCTACGTAGCGAACAGGCATTTTCATCATTACGCCATGTAGGTATTTATGAATCTGTGATTTGTGAAACATGTGTAATGTTTTATGCCGGTAGTTTGCTTCAGTTTTGGGGTTATCACTGAATTATTATTGTTGAATACTGAATTATATAAAACATGCTAATTTTTAACGAGATTAGCCAAAGAACTTCTCTACATAGTCAAAAATTCCTGTATTTTATTTAGTTTTAATGCCTAAGTAGTTGTTAAGTAGCCAAACCAAATTTAAGTATAGCAAAGCAATACTGCCAGTCTTTTGGGCACGTTGCCACAGTGCAGCGGCCTTAAGGGCTTAAATTATTTTTATGTATTTGTATTGTTTTTATAAATAGTTTTTAGTTTTAAGATTTTTTTTATCATTATATAATTAATTGTAAATTTAAACTCCAAGAATAAAATATATATTTTACATAATAGCAGAAATAATACAACTTCTTAATTTATTTTTATTAATAAAACCGTAAATTTAGAAAGTCGCCATTTGTATCTATAAATGAACCCAGAAAATGAAAAAGAGATGAAACATCTTCAAATTGGAATTGCAAATTCTTGATTTGAAATTTTAACGCCACGCATCGATCCTTCCGGCCAATCCAGCGCGCTTCCGGTAACATCAAATATTCAAAAAACCTTTATAAGGGTTTGCTCATATACAGCGACTTCAATAATAATTTGATTAGATTGTAACCTTAATATCTAAGATACGCAATCGTGTTCATATGATCGCGCCTCTTTTCCATATGTTAAGCCTACATCATTCCACTTATGTACTTCTTTTCATGCACGCTCGTTGATGAAGGTTACTTCTGACCTATCTTACTAAGGATATATATAAAAAATATTTTCTAAATAATTTATGTTAAATTAATAATATTCAGTATTTCAACTCCGAGAATAATGAGCAATACAACGGATTTTTACTTTATGTTCTTATGTTTTAAATATTTAATGTACATTTTAAACTTTTATCTATACATATAAACACTTCCGTTATTGAGTGACTGTCAGGACAACGCACTTTTGGCATGTATGTTTCTTGGAGAATGTAGGGAGCATTGATAGAGGAGGAGCTAAATTTTTTTATATGAATATTAATCTAAGCAGGTAAAGCCGAGCGCAGAAGCTAGTTACTATAAATACTGTACCTAAGTGTTTGTGATTTTTTTCTCTCTTAATTGTACTTTACAATTTAATTTAGTTTTGCTTTACGATTTAATTCTGATTTACATGACATGCATCTACAATCTGTAAAATGAACTTATCTAAAAATAAAATAAAGAGCGATAGTTTATTACATTATTATGTAATTATAAGTACATAAATTATTAGAAAAATTGCGACTTAGATTTGGTCATAAACATATTTTAATTTAGGTTATGAGTTATCTGAACAGACCCTGGGTGTAAAATTAAAACTGTGAGCGAACCGGAAGTTCTCTCGGAAGCTGACTGAAGGGTGGGTAATTGGTGGGGGGAGGGGGCGACAACTCGCTATGTCAGCCTTTGTACCTATACAATAGAAAGGTAAAAATGTGTTTTGCTTTGACTTTGAATTTGAGTACTTAAATCCTAAGGTTTGGGCAGTCACATCCAATAAGTAAATAAGTAGTCTAATAGGTTAGCCGTTAGACTTTCAACTTACTAAGTATCTGTATGTTTGTCTAGTGTAATCTTCGTAATGACTTAAGTATATGATTTACTGGAGAGTCACAAGTTAAACCCCTTAATATAATGAATATTGACAACTAGCTTATGCCCGCGACGTCGTCTGCGCGTAACTATTATTGTCAATACTTAGGTCCCAAAAAATCTCTCCCACATGTTTTTCATTTAATTACTTTAGTTTAAGTACTTAGTATCTACTACTTAAGTAAGTAACGCGTAGACGAACCCACTGTTTAAAGTTTCAAATAATAAAGTATTGATTTGTCCCAGTTGATACCTCTTCACGGCGAATTCTTTGAAGTCATGAAGAGCATAATTATTGCAATGTCAGAATAATCCCTACTCGGCAGGAGTCGCGAGCAGTAATTAGTGCGAATGTCATGACTAAGAGGTGTAGAGAGGACTGCTTTAAATCCTGATCCAAGTTACTGCAATTTCTTCGTTATCGCGTCGGCATAGAGGTTAAAGTAATGTTGTAGTTTTGTGTCGGATGTACAAATGTAGTTACGATCACAAGAGAACTGATTGCAAATTCTGCTAATACCCCCTCATTATGGGATGTGCTGCTATTAAGTAGAGCGAAGTTCCTCTAATAATATCGATTTATTTGGATTGCGCTCTTGACCCAGGAACTAAAAATAAGGTGTGTTAAGTATGGGTCGAATATATCTAAGAAGAAAATAAGGACAAAGTATTATTAGATTATGTAAGTAGTATTATATGTCCATATTACCTTCATTCAGCTGAATAGCCGGAAAAATACTTAGATATTCAAGTATCTATTTGGGTACTTAAGTAGATAACCTGTTTGTAGTAAAAGTATAGGTACTTATTTGATAATAAGTACTTTTAAAAGGCAATAATATTAAAATATGTGCCTATTTGAATATTACATGATCAAAAGTTTTAGGTTTTTATTTATTAAAATACCTAAGTACTTTTAGTACAAACGCTTGGAAATAATATCCTTCTTTTCTCATTAATTTATACAACACAGGATACTCCCAGCTTGATTTAAATTATTTATTTTTTAATTTTTCTCATTGTTTTGTTACTTTTTTTTTATTGTTTTGTTGTTGTTATATTTCTAATTATTTTTCTGCGGCCCTTCAAGCTTGTAGGGACTAATACTACTGAGTTTCTGCGTGTTCTTCTCAGTAGTGGTCGTTCCGAAACGCTGGTAGTTTGTAGCTTTGCAATCAACAAATAAATAGTATGATGACGATTCAAAAGTGCCAACATTTGGCCTACTTGACAAAAAAAACTTTTTGATTTTGATTTAGTCTATAGATAATACTTACATCAGAAACTTAACCTACCTACATGTTTGTTTACTTAAAGCAGCAAAATTTTTGTGTAGGTAACAGCTTTCAAAAACGCTATCATAATCTTAAGCGTGTGTGATCTAATACTCCTTCATTATCAGTTTTATAAAAAAATATTAAGTAGGCGAATAAGTACTAAGGTAAGTACAAGGAAATTTGATTCTTATTCTTGCCCATTCATGACAGGATGGTGAACATACTTATTCCATACTTAAATGGATGAATATTTAGTATTGATTATTACTAAGCTCTTTTATACATTTCTTTAATAAGTCATCATTTAACAATGTAAATAAATATTATACTTAATTATCTACACGTATAATTGCAAGAAAGTGGCAGGTGGTGAAATATGTATGTACAAAATAAAACTTAAAACTAGGAAAATCTATGCATGCTACGCCTGTTGTTTATACTCGTTAAAAATGTCCACTGATAATATAATTCAGCTGGGTATACGATTTCTGCTGCATAAAATCGGATGGCTCACAGATTCTGTGAGGTGTGGAGCTCCGCCCAGGGTGTAGAGAGCCAATGGGAGCTGTTCGTGTTGCAGAGGGTCGACCTAGCGCCGCCTTCACTGGCGTAAAAACTTAGTTCACACGGATTAATCGGCGAGCTTACTCGTGTCAGCTTCAACGCCGTAAAACGCATGATACTGTGTTATGAAGTTGTGTTTCCATTTTAAATGAAAACCTCTTATGAAGTCAAAATAATGGTTTGAACTTAACGGTCGGATGACGTCGTGCAAGGGGACAGATCTAAATGTTTTTATTTTTATTTGTGAATTACCCCTGAAGCCGCCAAAGTGTTGGGTGTAAAGGTAGAAATGAAGGTGAGTTGGAGTTATGAATTTTGTATATTATATTTATTTGTGACATCTGATTTTCAACTTTAGCTAAAATGTTTAAATAAATTATTGTACCAACGTTATATATGTTAACGGTAATTAATTTTGAAAACGGTTTAATAACACTTTGTATTTAAAATATGGGATCTTATTTTAATTACATACTTACAGACAATTTAATTTTTTTGTGTTGAAAGTGCATTGTAAGCATGTAGGTACACTGAAGAAAGGTATCTAAATAAAAGGAAGTTCAATTTCGATCAGTACTTATAGAACGTAATTAATCATTGGTAAATTTTATTTACTAGCTATCAGTAAGTTTGTTGTTTATCGGTATCAATAATTGAAGAGACAAACACAGGTTTTTTTCTTAGAGCACCAAGTAAATTGACAGTAGTTTCTACATAAGTTTAAACCTGGTTAAGTAGGTATATAAGTATATATTCTAGGAGTTCATAATGAGTTGAAAATTGTTGTTAATTTAAAGAGTATCGTCGTAAATATATAATTAATTTACCCAATTGACATCCTTATTAGATACAGCAATTAATTATACTTATTATACTTAGGTACTTATTTTTTTTAGGTCCTGTTAAATTAAACGAACATTAAGTACCTATCTACTTTTTCGTCGTACTTAACACCACATAAACAACTAACTAACTAGTCTGGGCTGTACCTACCTAGCTTACAAGTACCTATTTAGCAATTTTAATACATATAGTTACTTCAGTATACCTAAATATATACATACATAACTACCTATATCATGTATTATTTTTCTCTCTTAGGTGTATAAGCAAATTAATAACGAAAAATGATCCTGCTTATATACATAATTGGATAGAATAAATCTGTCACGGATAAATATACCAAAATAGGTACCTATACCTTATTATCGATTAAGACATTAAGTACTTATCGTTTCTGACAAAGGGAAAACTAACAATTACCTATACCTCCTATTAATTTAAGAGGCCATCATAAGTAATACTTACTTTTTTTATGAAAGAGGGAGGCAAACGAGACGGCGGGTCACGTGATGTTAAGTGATCACCGCCGCCCATAGACAACTGCAACACCCGCGGGGTTACAGAAGCGTTGCCGGCCTGTAAAACCTCCGCCCTCCCCATATATCTCGTGACTCGCTTGTTCGTTTGCCTCTAGGTATTCTTTCCATATCTTTTCTTTCCTTTTTATTACCTACTAGCCGATCAGTCTTCAGGCATTAAAATATAGCCTATAGCAGCTTTATAATGTATCTTCCTCATTGTGAAATAATTTTCATACTTAATCGGTTCAGTATTACCAAAGATTAGCCCTTACACACAGACAAACAACCGAAGTTACAAACTTTATCTCTATATACTAAAATTTCTATTAGCATAGAAGTATAGATGATATTATGTATCTAAGTATGTGTGTGTGTGTGTCTAGCAAATTAATAAATCGAAGTATATGATATATTTAGATAGTCTTTCTTTGCCTAAAACTTTGATTTTACTAGGGCAGCAGACTTATTGAGTTATTCAAGATGAAATAATTATCTATTTTGAGATAACTAGCTCAAAATTTCACCGTAAGGGTCGAAATGATTTATACTCATCTTTTTTACCTTATATATATCTATACTTCTTGGAAGGAAATATACTTACCCGGTAGATAAGTACACATAATTGTGCGTATATCTACCTACATATACAAATATTATAAATTTGAAAGTGTGTTTGTTTTCATCCGCCTTTCAAGTCAAAACGGAGCAAGGGATTGGTGTTACGAATATTTTTTATATGCAGATAATTGTAGGCTGGAGAGTGACATAGTGACAATATAACGCGAGTGAAGCCGCAAGTAAAAACTAGTTTTTAATGTCTGTAAATACGAATAGGAAATGTTTGGAAAATATTAGCCCGTCCTTTGTGAAAATAATTGCATCCTCAGCAGGGACGTGTCAGAGCCCGGGTCCGATACCTAAAAACTTAGGAAGATTTTGGTGAGATTACTGGATTTTAGTCAAAGCTACTATCCTCTGCAACCCTAATGGTAAACCAGAACCCTAAGATAGGTTTATACAAATGCTACTTACGTGGCGTTCGGGCGTTTAACGTGTTTTCTGATAATCAGGTGATTCCTGTGATATCTCAAATAGAAATAAGAGTTTCACAAGGTTATGTTCCGTTGGGATTTGAACCCACTGCTTGACTCCGGTAATCTATATTAATTTTATAAAGAGTAAAGTTTGTCACTTTGATTGTTTGTAAGGGCTAATCTTCTGAAATATTGAAATGATCATGAAAATTGTTTCATAATCAGCAAGTTACATTATTCGGGAATGCTACTTAGATATAGGCTATACTTTTGCGCTTAACGAAGTGGGCACGGGTCGGATACTAATTAATATAAATATTTAGTTGTTAATTTGGTTGTAACGGCTTCAAGTCTGGAGTTATTAATGGGATAAAATTTTAAGAATTCACGTTTATAGTTAAATTATTTATTTAGTTGTCAAGCCGTCGGTCACAGCATCACATTAAAGACTTCAACGACCTCTTTAAGTTTACAATCTAAGTATATAAGTAAGTATTAAGTACTTAAATATAATGAAACTGTAACCCAGCTACTCGTATGGGAGATATTAAGAAATAATGTGATGGTTCTTTCTAGGATATTTATATTATCTATAAGATAATTGCTTTTTTAATAAAAATTTATCTATTTGTATGTTTGCACGCGCATAACGTAAAAGTTATTGGATGTAATTTGGTGTATTTTATAATTATATTGTAGAAGATCTAACTTAAAATNNTTAAAACCCGAGATCTTGACAATACTTCGTAGTAACGCGCGGACAACGTCGAGGGCGTTAACTAGCATGACAATTTTTAACATTAAAACTAATAAGTATAATTTCTATTTGACTATTCAAGGTTAGTGTGACTATTGATAAAATCATTTTTTTCCTTAACTTTTTTCACTAAGTATAATTATGTAAAGATAAGTCTGCAAAAAAAATTATGTTACGGAGGTATGACTGCAAATTACGCATGTAAAATTTAATGAACTTAGTCTAATGTTGAGAGTTAAAAGATGTTATTTACAGTACTCAAACATTTTTGGAATTTTTATAAATTTTCTCCATTGAATTTGCCGAAAACTGTTATTAGGTGTTGTTACTGGTAGTAGTAGGTGTGTCGTCGGCATATGAGCTATTTTTCCTATATTTAAATTGTACAGATTGTTAATGTATATTAAGAACAGCGTCGAACCTAATATACTTCCCTGGGGAACTC
>JADGIL010009447.1:0-12474 GCA_020352625.1 Cactoblastis cactorum | reverse complement strand
AAAATTCTAAAAAAAATCGTTTTTGTATTGGAAACGGGTAAATACTACTATGCAATTTGAAAAATGCAATTATTTTGAAATTACAGACAGACACTCCAATTTTATTTATTTGTGTGATATAAGCAATTTGAAGCCTCATATATCCCTCGTTGGCAGGACACCTGGCAAATAATTTAGGGAGAATAAGTTTGTGTTTACTAATTTGTTGATTATTTTGTTGGATCGAGTTTGAAAATTGTGTTTAAATCAATCTAGTCGTTTTGAATTAATTTGATCCTGTTATTTACTAAAATCTTTGAATCTCTTTTTTCTCTTCGTGGACGAGATTTCTATATTTAGACCTGTTAGTCGCTCGTGCTAGTAATATTGTATTGGTATATCTACTTTTACAGAGCAGCTGGGTTCCCCGGCTCTGTAAAAGAGTACTGCTGATGCTGTACAGCTTTCCTCATGGTTCTCAGACTGTGCTTATATTTATTTATGACTTGACATGAGTACGCCTTTCACTGTAATAGGTTGTATAAAGCCAATGCTAGAGAGACCCATATACCAATATTAGCGAGATAGTATATTTGATAGAATCAATACGTGACAGGTAATTGGGTCATCTGGCTTAACCTGATCTGTTACCACAAAAAGATTTTAGTTATCCTAATGGATTTCTTTACATATATATAAACCATACTTTATAAACCACAACTAGTTTCACTGATGACCATAACATCCCGAATAAAATTTTAAAAATATACTTACTTAAAACATTCTGAATTTGTGGCATCCTTAAGTGCCGCGACCTACTCTGAATTTAATATGAAAAGCATCTTTCTTAAAATATTTTTTGATGCATTCCTGCTGGTATCAAATTAATAAGCATGATTTTCCTTGACAAACTTGCTCTTCCTGTTTAGATAAAAGCAAAAATTAATAATCTTTCGACACCATATAATTTAATGAACACAGATTTTTAATAGATTGCTCTTTTTCTTGCTTTGCTAAATCTATGATTGAACATGACATATGACATCTTGGTTGAGACATGGTTGAGACCATGTCTCAACCAAGATGTCATAGAGACATATGTAGTTAAATATAAGATAAAATTGAAAAAGTTTTTGGGTTGAGAAAACTATTTGGACAGAAAAAAGATGCAAAGAATATATAGCCCCACCCAAAGACGTAATACTGCTTTATTATAGCCAACTTAGGGCTATAGTTTCTAGTACGTCTGGCAGAAGCTTAGTCTTTACTTGAAGGTTCTGATGTTGTATTGGTTGTTGGTTTATGCTAGTAATCGTAGAAATTCCAGCTTTGCTAAAATGACGTAGGTCTGTGGGCTCTGGGATCTTCCTCTATAGTTATTGTGTAACAATCTTTGGTACACCCACAAAGGAAGTATGTACTAATGTCGGTACACCACCATTGCCCGTGACGACGACGGCATCTCCATGATTTACGCAATGTTTTAAACACTTTTTTTTTAAATAGATCATTAATTTAAAATTGTTCAAAGGACATAGTAAAAAAAATATTTTCAATATATTTCAATTTTATTCAATAGCAATATTTCAGGTGAGACTTCAACCAACGATTATATAATCGTCGTATGTCAAAATACTGGTAAATATATTTTTGATCTTCTATTCTATACAAACACATCCTTGCAAACATATAAGTAACTATCTGATGGATCTAGAATGGAAATTGAAAATCATCTCTTAAATATGTAGTTTAATAAATTTAAAAGCATAAGGTAAAAAAGGTAAGGAAAGGGTAAGTAAGGTTCTAAAATTTGGTGCTTAATCAGCTGTCACAGAATTTGAGGTGTGATTGAAGAAAATGTATTTGACATAGATAAAAGCTTTGTACACAATCAAAACAATCAATATTATAGGAATCATTATCGGAAAAATGTGGTGCCATTCGGCTAGATGATTATAAAAATTGCTATTTTCAGGAAAAAATTCATCTAGTTAGAGTTATTTATATAAATATGTCGAATATATGAGTGATTTACTTAAATTTGTACATTCTAACGTCTTATGTTACAACTTGTGATCATACAATAATTTATGATTACTAACAAAAAATAATAATCATGTAGTGAGGCATTTGAACTTTGTACAACTTTCTGGACAAATCTTCCCAGAACTGGCGCATTTAGAACATGGCCGTGATGACACAGGTGATGAACAATTCGAGACTACTTTCATAACAGTTGAATTAGTCTCCTTTGGGCACTCTTTTTCACATTTTGTTACCTTTTCGATACATCTTGTACAGTTCATCTGATCTGGCAATCTCGATGAGGGTTGTTTTTTAAAAAATCCGAAGCCGAAGTTCTTTTTCTTGCTTTCGGACATTTGGGTTTTATGATCTTTGACTTTTTTAAACAGTTTTGGAAATAATTCTTTCTTTTCATTTTTCACTTTATCTTTTTCAAGCTCTTCTTCTCGTTTATCATCAAGGGCGTTTTGAAGTAGATTTTTTTCATTCTTATTTTGAAATAATGTATTTTGTGAAACCGCTTGTGATAAAGATTTTGTTTTAGCTATAGATGACTTTTTGTCTGCGATGATCCCGGGTGAATTTCGTTCCTTTATATCTTTAGATGACCGTTTTTCTGTTCTATCTTGTTCTGAGCATCCTCCTGGACACGTTTCATTTTTTGTAATATTATATTTTGAATTATTTCCTTCCTTATCTTTAAATGAATACGTTTCTGAAAAACTTTGGCGCGAGTATTTTCCTTTTACATCTTGTTTGTTCGTCTCAAGAATTACAGATGATTTGGTCGTGGTTGTCGGCGTAACATTTTGGTTGCTGTGTATTTTAGGAAGCTCTCTTCTTGTATATTCTGTTTTAATGTACACTCTTCCGTATTCACTACCATCGCAAGTCTAAGAAAAATAATCAAATTAAATTTCTAAATTCACTTTATATTTCAATATGCTCAAGCTATAGTACGAATCATTAGCTGTCCTTTTGTTACAATATGAAAAATACAATTTTAACATTTAGTCAATCTCAATTAGTATCAATTCACTATATTCGACGGGTGAATCTGTTCTTTTACAAATTTTAATAATTTAAAAAAAAACAAAATTAGCTTTAATAAAATAATTAAATTATTACCAAATACTGCCTAATGGCTCGAAGGGCGCTGTGAAATGAAATATTTTATTACTTATAAAAATAAGAAAAATCTAAGATGATGCTATAAAGGACGTTTTCACAACTAAGTGGGAGTAACGATATGTGCTGGTTCCAACTAACAACTTATCGTAAGAATACATTATAGAATCAATATCAACATGAATAAACTATTTATTATTGTTGTGTTGTTACATTAATAATTCGTATTAAAATTGGTAACAAACGCACTGCAATCCCTGATAAAAAGTCCAATATGCCTTTAAAAAGCTGATAACAGTGTCAGTAAACGCGTTAGGAATAGAAGTTGATCATCTTCGTCACTAATAGCATTTAAAGTTTCTAATTAATTTATAAGAATTATCATGGGCTAGCAACCTGACATTAATTCTGAATGTCCATTCCACCAATAAGCACCATTTTGCCATCAAGTCTCGCTACTCTTGAATCGGACTCAAAATGAGGCTCTTTTATGTAGCATTAATCCCTTTTTCTCCGCTCTTTCCGAAATGCTGGTAGTCTATAGCTTGATTAAGATTTAAATGTTTATTAATTGGTGACGTGAAAAAGTGCCTGTGAAGGTCTAATTTCTGAATAAATATTTTGATTCTGATTGATTTCCAAATTAAATACAACTATTAACTAAAAAATAACAGATATGTAGAGGTAGAAATATTACTCTACTATAAAATCGCAGATGTCACAGAAGGGGCAGTTGTGCCGTGATCTGTGTCCTGTGGAACCCTTTCGTACGTTGTAACATGCGTCAATGAAGCACTGCAAGTATACAAAGGATTAGAATTTATTTAGAGAAATTAGAAACTAAACATCGACGTTAGAAAGCAAAGAAAGCCGCGATAAAATCCGTTAAATTTGTTTCATTTTAAAATTTAGTTAATTTTATACAATCATCACCTAGAAATTCATAGTTATGTATTTTATTGATGGCTATGATAAATCTTTTCTTACCGTTGCAAAGACTGCGAAGGACATAAGCAGAAATATTATAGTCAAACATAGCACAGGACACGAGCGAGGCACTGAAAATAGTTGTAATTACATATAATAATATATAATCTATATAGGTACAAATCACACAGATTGAGTTAGCCCCAAACTAAGTTCGAAACTTGTATTATGGAATACTAACCCATCGATACTATATCCTACTAGCTAATGCCCGCGTCTTCGTCCGCGTAGATTTTACGAAAAATTATATTCCTCGGGAACCCTACATTTTTTCGGGATAAAAAGTAGACCTAGTAAATCTTTTATTCTAGATCGTAGTCCAACGCTGTGCCAAATTTCATCAAAATCTGTTCGGTAGTTTTTGTGTGTTGCGTGTACAAACATACAGACGTGACAGACAGACAAAAATTCTAAAAATAATAGTTTTGGCTTCTATAGGCCCTATAAAGTGCCCCTATATATTTTATTCTTAAATATCTCCCATGTACAGACATAGCTCAGTTACAATTTTATTATACATATTTAGATAGTTACTTAAGTAGATAAATCAGAAAAAGACCATTTTCCATTATGACCTGATCGAGTCAGGGAGGCAAGCCTCTCAATCAAGAGGTCTCTGATTCGAGTCACAACCAAAATCCATACGTAAAATACAGTAACAATCTTACCGGAGTCATCATCGCTTAATGGCATAATTCTTTCCCCGTATTATGCAAAATCATTATGGTTTTTTATTAGATTGTCTTATTATATTGGATATGAACTCCATTTATATTTACTTCATGTTAATTAATTATTGGAATTGTGTTTTCGTGACATGATTATGACATTAGTGGTTCTTCTACAACTTTTTACCTACAATATTGTTGATTTCATAAATCTATGACTTTTTACTCAACTCTTTTTACAGTAAATTACCTTTTTTATACTATGAAGTTATAAACCTATCTAAGGATTGGTTCTGGTTTACCCTTGGAGTTGCAAAGGTCAAATGGTAGTCACTTTCCTAGAGCCCGGGCTGTGACGCATTACCTAGCTTGCATTATGAATAACGCTCGGATAAACTAAGCTGGTAGTAAGGTATTAAATATACGATCATGATAAGATTTACCCATATATATATATACTACTACTAAATCTATGGATTATAATTTACGTATCATAAAAAATGACATAATGTCATTAGAAATGTATACAAAAGGTTAAATATAGAATAAAAAACAGGAATTTCACTATCTTAAGCGAGTTTTTATTAGGTTCGCAGAGCCTTGAGATCCTTTTCACTCATTTTATTTAAATTCAGGACTTGTGTTTTACCACTTATTATAGCATACCAGCCAAGTAACTAACATTCGTTGCAAGACTACTTTGTTACGAAACTTAAAACAATATTTCTCATTTTGATTGAGCTTAGTATATAATTAGGATGAGATGTCGTATTATACTGTCGTAATGGGATCGTTAAAAAGGTTGTTGAAATCAAAACCAAGTCTGTATTTAAAGAAGTTTTCAAAATATTTACATGATTTCATACAGCAAGCTCTTATTTGTAACAAATCTGTAACCCTAAGGCAACATCTAAAACTAACAGTTTATCTTATATTGATATCGTACAGGTACATAATAATTTTATTATTGACAATTATAACAAAATAATGGACGACTTTTTCAAACTTGTATACGACTTAAAAAAAAAAAGAGTTATGAATATCTTTAGAAACTCATCCCTTAAATAATAAAAATTACATTAAGGTGATAAATTTCAAACTGTATCAGTTAAATCGATCAATATTTCATTAACAATGAATATTTGTTACATTCATATGAGCCGTATGCATCAATATCTCTTTGTATTTTTACCATGTCTTGGACATTCTGCTGTGCAATTGTTATTGCATCTCGAACAACCCATGGAATGCGGAATATTTACATCTGGGCCTGTTGTGGCTGTCGATGAGGCCAAAGATGGCAGGGGCACTGGTGTTACTGAAGATGACGTCGGTATTTCTAGTGATGGAGGTTTTGTTGGTGACGAGGTTGTAGGTGAAGCGAGTTCTGGTGGAACAGCAGGTGCCATAGATGATGTAACTGACGTAGATAGAGCGGTTGTCGTATCAACAGATGCAATGGTTACTGCAGGTGCTAATGGTAGATTTAATGGGGGTGCTGTAGATGCTGTTGGGGTTGAATCAATAGTAGGAGTTGATGCAGTTTCAACCACTTTTGCAGCATGTACCTCGGATCCTTTACTTGTTCCTGGTTTGTCATCTTGTAGTTTTACATCTGAAAACATTTATTTAATAATACGATGCAGCATAACATACATATGCTGCTAAATACAGGGTAAACTACTCTTTTGTTAATAGCTCTTCGCACAAGGCTAAACAAAATGTATAACTATATACTAAACAATAAGTAAATAGTGAGATAACGAGTCAAAACAACATTTGGCCAATTTAAATAAAAAAACAAATTAAACAATTTTATGGTCTATTATAAAAATTAGTAGTAAAATATAATTTCACCTTTCTTTATTGTAGACTCACTACGTATTCTTCTAGCCGCTTCTGATATTTTGGGCATTAATATAGATTTCTTTTGCTCTTTGATATCTGATTTTGTTTGCTCATGTTGGCCTTTATTGCTATCAAACGTGAAGTTTTGATTCGACTCATAGGTTCCTTTGACGCTGGTGAGCTAAATAATGAAAAAAGATGAAGTTATTATCTTTACTTACTTACTTTTTAAAATTACTAATTATAGTAATCCTTTAACACTTCAAAGAAAAGCTGATTTGTGTCAAACAGCTGAACCATTAACATCAAAAACTAAAGAAAATCTTTCATTAGATTAAGTTAATGAAACAACAACTTTAAAATCTGTTCACCATATATAATAAAGCTAAGTTTATGTTTACATCAATAATATCAAAAAGCAATACTTATTTATGAATGTAAGAGCATGCAAATATACTTCAATATTGCCATAAAATGATCTATCTATCGTGTTGAATTAAATTACCTGTGCTTGCCTTTGAGTTGAGGTTTCTGTCTCAAATGTTCGCGTGATAATAAGGTAGGCATCATATATCTGAATCAAAATAAAAATAATGAAATAAATTTTAACCCAATTGTATAAGTGCTACATTCTCCGGAGAGTTCAATCTTATAAATATTGCACCGTAATTTTGCACGTACACGATTGTTTACAGTAGGATAGTAATAAAGATTCTTCATTCTTTTTTATGTTCAAAAACAAGCATTCCCAAATAATCTTTGACTTTAAATAACATTATATTTTGTAACAATTATTACCACACTTATCACGCCGGCCACGTAATCCCACATCAGATCTATTTGTCTTTCACAAACCTCTGTGACTGGCTGGCACCTTCTGAAAATAAATAATTTGCCAGAAATTAATAACTGCTTTATTTTAAAAAATAATACACCAATGAAATTATATCATGATAACAACTTATATATACATATATAAATAAATTCATGGTGTTAATAAGTGTTAGATTGTGATAACAGAATCAAAAACTGAAGAAATTATCTACTTCTTATTAAATTCTATAATATAGCCGAAGCGGATGAGAGTAGATTTTATTTGCATACGAAAGTAAAGCAAATTTATATGATTACGAATAACTAAATAAAAATAATTTCGCCTGTCTTTAGTATAGGTAAAATACTCTTTACATGAGTAGAAAAAGATGTATATTTTGAAAGGGATCATTAGGTTCTTAAAATTACCATACAGAATGAAAAATTTGTTGGTACAAACAATTTTTGGCCCATACAAATATAAATTTACTTCTATATTTTGACAAAAAGTTGGTCTTAAAAACGGTTAACTAACCTGATAACATTCTCAATAAAAGCGCAAGGACAAGCCTCGCAAACACAGTCACTGCTGGGAGCATCAGATTCAATACGCAGCCGGGACGAACGGTTCAGAACACTTATGGCACTAAAACGGCTATGGACACCGTTTCTGCAAGCCATTCCGCAACTACCCGTCCAAATCTGTACATAGGTAGAGGCCGCAGAATTGCACTGGCTATTTGTACTACTCTAAAAACATCGATAGGAAAATGGATCGTTCACTAAATATACAAACACAAAGATGTTTGGCTTGTAGGAAGTAATGATTCTATTAAAACATGTCCAAAATAGTCGAAATATAATTTTAAAAACTTACATAGTGATAGACGAGAAAAAATATCAGGAATATTAAAAATAGTAGATCGATCATTGAGCAACTCCAACAGCCACCTGTAAAACCAATAAATATCATAAAAATTTAGATGCAAGACATGGTAAGACTGAAAATAAGAAAGATACTTTCATATGATCTATCAAAGCACCGAACAACGTTAATAAAAATGTTATTAGTACTAACATTGTATTAATAGTATTTGTTATTTTTTCGATTTTTGTGAATTTCATAACTCATATTGTAATTTTGTTACGACACGTTTTTCAATCTAAATTTATCATAATTTTGATGACACTTGACAACAGTCAAGCAAATATAATTCAAGAAGTATAGTTTACACAATTGTATTGTTGTAAATTAGAATATAGGCAAGACACAAACCGCATTCAGTCAAATCAACTTAGGTACGGTATATGATTTTGCCAAGCCTTATCTTGATTTAGAGATAAAGAGCAAATTAATTTCACTGCTGTTTTAACATGAATAAATATTCAAAAGTGTAAAAAATTATTATCAAGGATCCAAAATAATCTTGCCCGAAAAATCTTCATGAAAATTATTTCATTTCGCAATCAATCTCACAATAAAACCACAGGTTTAACATTTTATTTATATCACCACTCGTTTTGCGTAAAGGGTTAAAAATGAAGATCATGTTGTTACAGATACTGAAGGCCTGAGCAGCGGCTGTGAGGCCACGGGTATGAGAGAGGAGATAGCTCGGGACTACGCAGCCCTTCAGTCACGACTACGCAGGGAGTTCTCTGATAGACGTGGAAAATACAATTGTAAGTACATAATTTATTTTAATTTAGAAATTATATAATAAAAATGGTAGCTACATACGAGAGCAGAGGTCCATCTTCCTCGCCCTTCCCAAATGGGGAGAGCGGGATTTTTTATAGACCGGCAACGTTTTTGTGACCCCGCGGATGTTGCAGTTGTCTATGGGCGGCGGGGATAACTAAACATCACGTGACCCGCCTGCTCGTTTGCCTCCCTCTTCAAATTTTATTTCAATTTTGATGTTCATTCTTGATATATCAGCAATAAAACTGAAACAATTTGCTGAAACAAAAGCTATAATTAGTTTTAAATAAAACAACACAAACCACTTTACAGCGATCACTTACTCTTTACTACTTAGTTTGAAATGTCAAGCAATGAGTCTGACGGAGAGGATCACTAAAATGTACAGGTATACGTTATCCCAGGCGGTAGCTTATCTATAGTTTAAAACATTGATTTTATTTTTCCAGCATCTCGGCCTGTGGCTACAGAAGAGCAACTATCAGCAGATTTCAGGAAGAAATTGGCGGAATGGCAGCTAAGGAAGAGTGCGCATCAGAAGCAACCGCCACCAGTGCCAGCGAGGCAGGATCTTAGTGAAGACTTTCTAAAGAAATGGGGTTGGTAGTTGAGTTGTGATTATTTTACTCTTTGTGATCTTAGAGTAGTAATGTACAGGCGTTCTCAAAGAATCACTTAAATCCTCTTTTATTAAATTTTTTCATACTTACTTTCAGATAAATGGAACAGTATGAAAGAAACAAATTCAGTACCAGCATGGGAAGAAGAAGCTAAACCTGATGAAGTACTGGTTCAGACATCTACAGGTCTTTTCAAATTTCAAGGTGTGTATATAATACCTTTAAAAACATTATTCATAGTCGTCTCTTGTAAAGATTGAAATTCATAAATCCAAATAATTTCTAATATTTTGAACTTTAAACATTTTCCAGGGATATCTCGTTCTTTCACACGGAAACTCCACGAGTGGGAAAAATCTCGTGGCATAGCTCCTGAAGCGTCAACCTCAGCATTACTAAGGGCTGCACGAGCTCGCAATAAGGTGCCGCCAGCGCCTCTCACCCGAACTCAGTCTGATGGCAGTGTGGCACCATCTGCTGCTGGGTCAGGACGTCTGCATGCTTCCAGTTTGAGCGTCAATGATGCTGATGATTTCGAGTCGGATTTTGAGAGAGAACATTCGGTAAGTGTGCTCATTTTATTCTTTTTTATCTTAGCATGTGAATGAATCTTTAATAAAATTCATGAACTTCAAAAATTATGATGCAGTAGATAAAGTATAAGTATATCTAAATATAATATTATTAGAGTTATAACAATGACACATGAAAATCAAGTCTTATCACAAATAGTATTACAAATTTAAATGAGCTTAACTTTTAACTATCTAATAAAAATATATTAGATGATAGTTTTCATAAGTCATTTCTTTCAGTAGAAAGGAATGACTGACCCAAATTTACCTGTTAATTATTCAATTGGGACGACATCTACTCGGCCGAACCAAATAAATCCAGCGAGTTTTGTTAAACGAATACATGTTAAACGATTATTTACTTTTCCAGCTCGATGGAGCTGACGAGTGTGACGACGGTGACATTCGAGGAGCAGTGCTCGTAGAAGTTGAAGCTGAAGAAGTTTGCACAGCAGCGCCTCTAATGGCAGTGTCACCTCGACATACGCCACAAAAGCCAATATATACTTATGGGCAAGCCGAAGCCAGGCTGCTTTGTGAAACCAGCTCAGCTGTGACGGGTACAGCTATGTTGCAACCTAATAGTGCTGGTAAGATTAGATTAATAAAATTATGTAGTTGATCATTTTAATAAAAAATAGTATACGAAATTGTTTGTATATATTATTATGAAGAGAATATAGCTAGTATTTACAAATTACTGTGTTTCATTTAACCAAGATAATAATACAGTGCTACTATATTGATATGTTCATTGATCACTTCAATAATTATTGGTTTTTCAGAATCTCGAGGTGCAAAATCAAAAGGAATAACGGTGTCCAAATCTAAATCATCACGTGATCAGGTATAATTTTGAATTTAAAAAAGATTTAATTACACATAAATAAATTTAACATATTATTAGGCATGTACAAAACAAAACACTACTTACATTATTTTTCAGGCAAAAGAAACAAACAAAGGCGTACGAATAAAAATTGCTAGACAACCAAGTATAGAAGAAGACGCCATGTTTATTAGGAAAACTATTGAAGAAGTAGAAAGAGGTTCATCTTTACGTTTTAAAAATGAAGAAAATGTAACTGATTCTGAAAAATATGAACGCATACCAACCTTAGCAGATATTGATAAACCTTCAACAAGTAAAGCAAATATGGGAAGTAAAGGAAGTTTGAAAGGATCAAAACATAGTATTATCAAAGAAAGAGATAGTCTTGAAGAACTTAAAGATGATAAACGTAAAGAATCAGACAAAGGCAATGGAAAGAAGAAAACTAAATCTCGAGCGAGGCTGGAAAGGGAACAATCAAAGCCTTCTGAAAGCGACACCGAGCCTGACATTGATACCGTTACTGTCGAAATTCCAAGAAGAAGAAAAAGGCCAAGACGAGCTTCTGAACGACCAAGAACACCACCGACTGCTCGTTTTCATACAGATTCTGAAGAGGAGGTAATTTTATTATCATTATTATATTTTGTTTATTTTTTATCGTCTTATCATTATATAAATATTTTAGGTATTCGTCCTAAAATTAAAAGCACCTGAAAGGCGAGATCATTCACCAGAAGTAATTGTGAAAACAACAAGAAAAATATTTTCCCCAGTTGTTAGAAGTGGAGAATCTGTACCTAGAGCAGTGATACCTTTAGACGTTGAAGAATTAGCTGATGTCAGACCATCCAAGGACCATAGTCACCGTCATAGTGAAACTAAACAGAAAGATAATAGTTTTGATAAGGAACGTAATAAAAAAGAGAAAGAAATACGTTCTAAGAGTTCTGGTGATCTTCGAGATGAAGAACAGCGCCCAAGGACTCGACCTCCTTTGCCGTCTTCACCATCGTCACAAAGAAAGCCACAATCAAAAGAAACAGCTCCATCAATAAGGATAATGATTCAGAGGTACAACAAGAAAATAAACGAAGAAGGTAATTGTCAATTTTTCTGTACAATGAAAGAAACCAAGTTTTTTTTTATTAAATGAAGGTAAAATATACTATTTTACGACATCCGTTCCGTTTTTTACCTGTTAAACTTTAGCAGACTGTTCAATAGATTTTAAGGCAAGTAGTAATTAACTATTTTTGTTAATTTAATGAACTCTAATGATAAAATCAAAACA
>JADGIL010009442.1:0-13422 GCA_020352625.1 Cactoblastis cactorum | reverse complement strand
TAAAAGTAAATTTAACTGCAACAAGTGTTATGCATTCAAAAACAAAAATGAACTTAAGAGTTGCTCTGAAGAGTTTTGATCAATTTTGAAATTATCATGTCTAAACAGGAGTTCTGCCTCGCATATTACGAAACAAAGTAAAATCGGATATTTTTTCTAAAAGTTGATTCGTTAGCAAATTTTCATTGTTTCTGTTTCTCATATGTATACAGCAGATCTGAGTTAAATACTTATTAGTTCTAGGGCGAAAGCTAGTGTAGAGTAAATCCTCGGCATACCTGCAAAGTGGTGTCGGATCGCGCGGCAGGGTCGGGCCTGGCGAGGAAGGCGTGCTCGGGGCGGGCGAGGCGCAGGCACGTCACGGCGGCCGCCAGGAAGCGGCGCCGCGCGCCGCCCGCCCGCTCGGCGCTGCAGCGGGCGGCGCGCTCGTACATCACCGCCGCCGCTGCAATACATGTCATCACGACATTACTTCTGTATGCTATAGAAAAATTACTAGATATGGACAAATAACACAAATTGAGTTGACCCAAAACTAGGGTCGGAACTTGTATTGTGGGATACTAACTTGATGTAACTTTGGTTGTCTGTTTGTTTGTTTGGGCTAATTTTCGGAAATACTTCCGTTTGAAAAGTAAGAACTTTACCACTGCATAAACCAGATCGCCAGAAGGGCCTCCCTTTTATACTCAGCAGTGACAGCAGGCGCAGAAAGGCTGAAATGATGGTTTCCACAGAAAACCATCCTCGTGATTTACGCCACGGCAAATTTTGAGCGGGAATCATAATAGTATTATTATTTAGTTTTATTGTATTTTATTGTAAAATAAACCGTAAAATTGTAACTGACACTAATAAACCATTTCTTTATATTTAACGTAATATGTCGTATGAAAATTTTAATTAATAAAATCAACAATGTTTATTTCTAATATATATTCAGAACATCTAGTGCGTGAAGTGGCTGAATATAGTCAGCAAAAATAGCTATAACTTTTTTTCAATTAACATAATTATAAAAGAAGAAGTTATCCAATTATAACTTTATAAATATTACATTAACTTTATAATATTATTATCATGATTATACATTAACATCAACTTTATAATATTATTATCATGATTTGGATGCGAGACTCGTCTCGGCCTCAAAGAGGATTTTTAAGAGAAAAGCTATTCTTAGCTTTCCATAAATTGTAGTTGGATTATAGAAATAATAAAAATTAATTAATGTATATTAAAACCTTTTCGGTAATGATGGCGGGAGACGTGAAGCGCGAATAAGAAGTCATAGTAGGGATTGTGCGCGTGCGCGTCTGCCAACTTAGCGCGTTGCGCCGCCGCACGCTCCGCTTCGTTCGCCAGTGCGCCGCACGACACCAGCGCCGATAGCTGCTTGCGACTTGCTGCGTGCAAATATACAATTTTGATATACCTATGCAATCCGTAAATTATAACGTCTTTGAAAGTAATTAATTTTGATTCAAATAGTGGATCGAAGTAGCGATAAATTAATTTAAAGACCAACTTCAAAAAAGGGGATAAGGTTTTCAATTCGACTTTTTACATTTTGTAATTCGCTACGCTTTTTTTACATTACGGAGTAAAATTCACATTATTACTTATAAAATTTCACATTATGTTAATTTTACTGCTAAGATTTAATAAAAATAAGTCTGTCGGTTTCTGATTTCATAAATCGCCAGGGACCAATAAAGAACGATGAACGATGTGTGAATTTGAAAATATGTCAATCTGTGTTCGTAATTTAAAAATGTGCAGTGTATGGTGTACCGAGCGTGGAGAGCAGCGCGGCGGCGGCGGCGGCGCGCGCCGCGGGCGCGGGGTTGGCGGCCGCCGCGCTCAGCGCGCGCGACACCCGCCCGCCCGACAGGTGCCACTTGAACACCAGCCACTGGAACATCGCCTGACAGACAACGGTATCATGTTATACGAATACTAGCCGACCCGTGACCACTTCGTCAGGCGTTAAATTATAGCATAGCACTCCTGAGTGGTGTAGCTTTCTAATTGTGAAAGAATTTTCCTAAGATTAGCCCTTACAAAAAAAACCGCAAAGCAAATCAATATACAAGTGAAACCGCGCGATAGTGTATAAGAGACCTTAGAACAGTATTACCAGATTAGGATCATCTTTGTCTGCAATACTTATGGCCGTCTCTGCAAGTCTGACTACGCATGCGCCGGCGTCATGAATCTCGAACAGCTTTATGACCTGAAATATAAATAAATGTATGTCATTTTCCATACCCATTTTATTTTGATAAGCGTTACTTATTTTTATATTACACAATTTTAAAAAAATATATATAATAAAACTTGTTTTTGAATCCACTATTTTTAAAATTAAGGTTTTATAGATTATTATAACCTGTATTACATTTATGGTACAGACACGTAACCGGTAGAACTCATTAAAATTCTATTAGTATGCATCCATGGATCAGCTTGTCTGGGGAATCATCATATTTTCACAGAAAATCGACTTTCAAGAAGTAGCTTTTACACTTCTAGGGACACACACTACAATTTTTTTCGTCGAGTGAAGAAGTTGGACGCTAATTATCTCCCTAAATGGAAGAAGTAACGTGCAAATGGCAACGACGTTGCTGCAAGCATTCCTAGGTTACGGTAACCATTTATCATTAGATGATTTTGGATAAAATCTAATTTATAAATTGTCATATATCAATCAATTATTCATTTAGCTCGACATCTTGATACCTTCATATAATACAAGACGAGCGCCTGATGCTGCGTGAGATGAACGTCAGGCGCAGCCACGAGCTGCCGCAGGAAGGGCTCCGTGCTGACGCCTTTGGCAGCCTTGCAGAACGCTGTGTACGCGCCCTCCACGTCCTCTAGGTCTAGCAGTGCCAGACCTAGGATGAATTGGCCTAGAATAGTGCAAACTTTCATGAGTAACATAAAAGGTCGACTTCGAGTCGGACTCGCGAACTAAGGGTTACGTACAATTATCTACATAAAAATAATAAAATAAATATTTAATGGGTAGACCACCCATAGTTTTAGCATTTATTTTTAAAGTGACAGTAGAAATAAAGCCTAGCCATTATGGTTCCTTAAATACAACCCTGGTGACAATCGAACAGACACACGGGTGGCAAACGGGCGGACAGCAAAACTTTGGGTATAGAATCCTAAAAACCTCCTAGATATTTTTTCAACTAAAACTTATTTATCTTTTATATTAAATACACACTATACTCCCGTATAGAGATAAAGAATCCCGGGACTCAAACTACCCCTTTCAAAGTATTTCAAAAGATAAAATAGAGGTGAACTGACGAGAGCAGGCGTTCCACTCGCACCAGGGCTCCAGCATGGTGACATAGCTCTGCACGAGGCGCGGCTGGTTGATCGTCGCCAGCCACCAGCCGAAATCGAAGCCCCCGCTGACTGCCCATCTTTCGCTCCAGTTAAGGAACATTTGATTTTAGCCAACAAGGAAATAGAAGCTACTATATCGTACAATACTACTTAAAACTATTAACCAATTAACTTTTTAATTGTTATTTATATGTAAGTGTTTTACAGTTGTTGTGTGTAGAAGATTGTATGTTGCTTATGTATTGACTTTTGAGGCATAATAACATGAACTAAAATTGCACAAGGTTCTGTCGGCGTTTCTTGTCAGCAATAGTCGTTCCGTGTAAGGTCTGTAAGTACTGACCTGAAAAGTGCCTTTGTAAATTAAGTTTTTTAAAATAATATTTTATTGTTAACTCAGTTTTAGTCGTTATTATGTACCAAATAAACAATATTTTTTTTCTTTCAAATCTTGTTTTTGCTCTGCATTTCAATCTCTTATAATAATTTACTAGTTCGTCATGATAGTATACATCCTGCAAGCGAATTTTCTAGGTTTAAACCAGATAACAAAGAAAAGGATACAATTGATGCGCGAGATGGTAAGTGAAAAGCGGCAGCGCCTGATGCCAGTGCAGCGGCGCGCGAGCAGCGGCGAGGTGCGCGCGCGCGCGGCGCCCCCCCGCGCCCCGCACGTACGCCGCCACCACGCCCTCCGCCCCCGCCGCACCGCCGCGCCCGCCCGCCGCCGCACACGGCTCCGCGCCCAGCACGCTCAGCTTCAGCCGGAACGCTTCCAACGAGCTCGATGACCTGGCGTTATACAAACAATGTCTATACAAATTCATCAGCGATACTCGGTGGATAATGAGCGGATAATGAGAGGATAATGTGCGGAAACCCTATATCCAAGAGCCCGTACGTTCGTGATCCTTGATAGATTAGTGACATCGGGCATGCAGTGCTGGCTCGAATGAACCAAATTAACATGAATAATATGTTAATTATAGAAGTTGACATTTCCTTGTGCACATGGCAAATAACAAATTACACTCGCTATAGATGCAGAATACTGCATAATACTGTGACGAAATCAATATCTTTCACTCGAAAGAGTACAATATGTTCTCTGCTGATCGTATTATAAATGCGAAAATTTTATCTTTAAGGGAAGGTGACGTTTCGTTAAGTCGTATCCGAGAAAAGAGGCAAGAGGCAAGACTCACGCGGCATGCGGCGCGGGCCCGAGCGCGGCGTCGCGCAGGTAGAGCAGCGCGCGGTAGGCCTGCCAGTGCACGGCGCAGTGGCCGGCGCCCGGCGCGCCGCCCGCGCCGCGCGCCGCGCCCAGCGCCGCCAGCGCGCCGCGCGACACGCGCGACCTGCAGGGACCTATGTATAGCATGCGCGCACGTGCCCGGCGACCGTTCCGATGTCGGCGGCCGGAGCCGACGGACGTGTACAGGGGAGTGAGGCGATACAGTTGAGTTTGTGTTGTATTTATCGACCAATAGGAACAGCAAACACTACACACACCACTACCGTTTTAAATAATTTACTACTAACTACTACTCAGATACTTTTTAACCTTCGACACATAAAGAGGTATAGTATAAGTTTGAGGTGTTGTGTTGATGGCTTTTTTATTTAATTACTAGTTTTACATGAATAAGAATAGAATAAGAATTTATTTTTTTGTGAGACATTGGTAGTTACTTTTTAATTGTTAATATGTAAGTGGTTTTATTTTTATAGGCCGGCAATGCTTCTGTAACCCCGCGGGTGTTGCAGTTGTCTATGGGCGGTGGTGATCGTTAACATCTCGTGACCCGTCTGCTCCTTTGCCTCCCTCTGACATAAAAAAATCATAAATGGAAATCAAAAACATTCTATCATAAATATCGCGTAGCCGACATCAATATCACTATTTAGTATAAAACAAAGTCACTTTCCGCCGTCTGTCCCTATGTATGAACTTCAAAACTACGCAACAGATTTTGATGCGGTTTTTGTTATAAATAGATAAGAGTGACTCACAAGTATGGTTTATAAACCTTTGCCGGGGCGGACTGTGTTATAATAAAACATTACGCTACTCAGGAACTAATTACACTTGCCTCATCTCAGCCATCTGTCGTATAGATTCAGTAACAATGGAGACTCCTAAATCGCTGGCAAACAGATTATCATATTCACTGTATTCTTCATCTTCATCTGAAATGATTAAAAAGAAGTCAGATAATTAACAAAGATTAAATTATATCATTGAAAGTTACGCGAGATGACATAATTAAAAATATTTTTTTAACCCGGTATTACTCACGTCAATTTTAGTCGGTATCGCCGACGACCGTAATACCGGGTTAAAAATATATTGTTAAAGATTAAATTATAAAATATATAAGTAACTACGGTCTATTTGAAGAATTATTGCAAATTAATAAGAATTAAATATACATAACTCCGATTTCTACAAACAGACTAGCATACTCACAAAGTGTCGCGAAATTATTTTTATCTCTAAACTCTATCAGTCTAGTTAGTAAGAGTGATAAATAGACCTAAATATGCATTTAAATTATAAAGTTATAGCCCAATTTGGTAGTTTTTCATAGAATATCACAAAAATGTATTAGTTTTAAGAGAGTGTTTTTGAGGTGTTGTGTTGAGGGTTTTTAATTTAATTACTAGTTTTACATGAATAAGAATAGAATAAGAATTTATTTTTTTGTGAGACATTGGTAGTTACTTTTTAATTGTTAATATGTAAGTGGTTTTATTTTTATAGGCCGGCAACGCTTCTGTGACCCCGCGGGTATTGCAGTTGTCTACAGGCGGCGGTGATCACTTAACATCACATGACCCGCCTGTTCATTTGCCTCCCTCTAACATAAAAAAAAGAGTCCGACTCTGCTTTTTTTTTATTTCACAGTTGGCAAGTAATATCATACTTTTAGCATCGATTTCAGGCACATCCAGCCTCAGAGCATCGTTAAGTTCGAGAACGGCGCTCTGCAAATCTTTGATCGGCTCCAAGATGGCCGTCAGCTCGTCTACTTGTTGAGGAGTTAAAATCTGTGAAATAAATAATTTTCCATCTTATACAACACTGCATGCAATCTATAATGCAACAATAACAATATATTCTAAAATTAGTGTAATAAACGCATGAAAATAATGAAATAGGTTGCTATATAAGTAATAGGTACATATGTATGTTTAGTTGCAATATAAATATTTGAAAAAGACAACAGTTTATTGTCAAGTTATAGTAGTTTTGCGGAGTTCATAATACGTAGCTCGGCTCTTAGCCTGATAAATTAATAAACAATAAATTCGTGAACATTAATTTCATTAATTATTCTATACATACACACAGACAAACATATATTATGGATAATGAAAGAATACTCAATGTGGACACAGGCTGTGGAGTTATTGTAATGGTAGTCAAAATAAAATTAGCAGGTGGTCCTGGACACGACTAGGCCGATAACCTGTCGAAGAGTAATTAAGGTCCTGTTTGTAGGACTCTCACACATGTCCATGTTCAATTTTGTTTTTTTATGTTTTCTGGAAACGAAAGCTCCGACCGTGGAGTTGGTGTCGTCGACGTCGGCGGAGAGCAGCAGGTGCAGCAGGCGCGGCAGCAGGCGGTGCTGCAGGGCGCAGCCGGCGAACAGCCGCCGCTCCAGCTCGGCCGCGCCCGCGCGCGAGGCGGCGCGCTCCCACGCCGCGCCCGCGCGCACCACGCGCACCGCGCCGCCCGACAGCCCGCCCTGCCCCTCGCCCTCCCCCTCGCCTGTCAGTGTATGTCGAAACGGAGCAACGGGTAAGTGTGATATTTTTAAGTCATCTCCGCTTAGTTGGGAGGGCTGGAGGGTGACTGCTTTGTCTCTTTCTATTCCACCACCCGCCTAAAAGTAACGCGAACGAAAATGCGGGCAAAGTTAGTAGTATATTTTTCACACTAGCGACCTACCCCGGCTTCGCACGGATTTAAAAACCTCCCTTGCGAATCACCCTATTTATTGAAAAAAACTGCAAAGTCCGTCGCGTAGTTTTAAAGGCTTTCCTTTGTACTATGTAGTAATTTTTTGTCTGATCACTCTGCGGCGCACGGAAGGTCTCATTGGCGTGCAAAAATTCACTCGATAAAGCTGTTAGTAAGCAGGTTAAAATATAAAAAGTATCAAATGATCAAACAAAATCAGCAATTTGTTCCTCACTCTTGTCCTCACTCAAGTTATACACTTAACAAATGTACTAGTATAGCTTTACCGTCACTATTGTCGTTTTGCTCTTGCATCATGCGCTCAAGAGGTTCAAGTTCCCGCACCAGCGATATGCCGGCGCGGCGCACCACGCCGCACCACCAACCCCCCTCACTTGCTTCCTCAGACGTATGCTGATATACGAAAACAGTAGGAATCATGACTAAGAATATTGAGAAATAAATGTTAAAATTATTAAGAATGGTATTCTCATTGTCTATTCTAATATAACATATTTAAAACTAGCTAATACTCGCGACTTTGTCCGACTAATGGATACTATAAATATCTTGTTAGCCCCTTGACCGGTTACAATAAATTACATCCTAAAAAAATTGTAGAATTTACTAACTCTAAAGATTCTCCATTTACGACAATATCTGTGCGAACTTTTCTTACATTTGATAAACAGAACTTTATACATTTAGTTTTTATTTAGTACTCACATGTTGAGACACCATTAGTCCCAGTGGTTTTTGTAAACCTTCCATATACTGTACACACCAACTGTACAAGTCAGACCAACATCTGAAACAAAGTGTTCTAAGCGTAAATATCTATTTCACCCATATTATCAATAGGCAAGAAAATAATCCTTGAGTTTATCTTCTAGTTCTAGACCTCGGGAGATGAGAAAGTATTAAAGTGTAAAATTGATTAAAAATCAACAACTCAACTTGTAATAAAACAATCTAATAATGCAGTAAACAATATGATAGTAATATAATATCTGATATATTAATAAAAATATTAAATCACATTAAAAACATGTAACAGTTGACAAAACTTTTAAATCTCATGAAAAAAATTGGGTGAATATTTTTCAAACTTTGTTTTACTACGTGGCTAGTACTGTAGAACTTAATTTTTATTTATTTTTAAATGAAAGAATTTATTTAGAAACATACACATACATATGATCACGCCTTTTTCCCATAGGGGTAGGTAGAGACTACAATCTTCCACTTACTGCGATCCTGACATACTTTCTTCACTTCCTCCACATTCATCAATCTTTTCAAAGTGTGCTAATAAAGAACTTAAAAAAGGCTTAGTACTTGTGCATGAGATGCGCGTGATCGGGCGCGGTCTGTCGCGCGGCGAGGTGTCGCAGGCGCGCCTGTACGGCGCTCATCGCCGCTTCACCCAGATCGCCTTCGATGTTCGTCTCGTTGTTGCCCCACGTGCGTCTGTAGATCTGTGCCGGAATCTTATTTCACTACTGTGTATGATGATAATACAAATAAATGGTTGGCTTGATTTTATCACATTCTCATAAAAAGTCGACATTACTTGTTAATCAAATTATTTAAAAAGACAATAACTTGAATCATCGAGGATACTGAAATATCGTGGATGTGTTCCATGCCATGTCGCCAAACTTCTGAAAAAGTCGCTAGATTTATAACGAAACCCGAAATATTATTGAAGTCTATGTTAAAAATTCTACTTCATAAACATTAAAGTATAAATGCAAAAATCGTTCTTTCACAGCATCATGTCATATATTTGATGCATTTAGAATGGCGATAGTCGGTTCACGCTAGCTAATTCATATTCGACGGGCAATAGGCAGTAGTGTAAGTAATAAGACATACGCGCAGCGCCTTGCTGATGACGGCGGGCGGGAAGAGGCCGGGCGCGAGCAGGCGGTCGCGGTAGAGACGCGCCGAGCCCAGCGCCGGCAGCGGCGGCGGCGCCGCGCCGCGCGCCACGCCGCGCCACGCCGCCTCCACGCCCAGGCAGCTCGCTGCACACGCACGAATACGATGTTGCTCACCACTTCGTAAAAAAGTAATTTTTAAACAGCTGAAGATGCTAGTATCTAACTTGATAAATTACTAGAGAAAATGTTCTCAACGAACAGTAAACTTAGTGATCTTATCAGTTTCTTTTTTTACAATTCAGGTATATAACCCTAAAAGAATAAAGTCGCTAGTAACAAATAGCGATGTTCTTTGCAGCATTTAGAGATATGTTAAAGGATATGTATAATTGTGATATTTTTCAATAAAAAAAAAATCTGTGGAAAGCTGCAGTGGGTTTTACTGTAATTACAAAAGAATCAATACTTGTGATAACAGTATCTCCATCCGGTTGACTCCACAATGCCCAAATCACATTGTTGCCATCTCCATACCCGATAGCATAATCCAAAAGATCCAGCTGAAATGAAAATATTATTTAAGATATATGTAAAAGACAAAGTTAGTAATTAGAAACATTTATAATTCTAAACATAACATTCTACATGCTTAACATAGCTTTTAAATCTTGTGATATTTGGCTGTTTACCCTGGAAGAGAGAAAGACTACTGTAAAATATCATTAAAAATAATGTAAAAACCAAATAATAACAATTACCTGTGGTCCAAACAGACGACAAATATGCGAAAATCTTACAGCACCGGCGCTCGCGTCGTGCATTTTGATAACGACAAATTCACACTCATTTGGAAAGGACAAATAAGCAACTAGTATTACACTGCCATCAAGTCCAGTTGTCTTTTGGAGCATGTGACCATGCGCTGTAAATTAAAATGTAAATTCACTCATTTAGTCTTAAGTAATAAATATTATAAATATGAACTTCACTTTTTACAAAAGGGATGAGGTGCTACTGGTGATACTTAGTACGAAAAATATTGCAATATGCGCAACCATAATTTATTAAAAAGCTACAACCATAAATAATGATCGTATCAAAATTTCAGGCCATGTCTTCAGACAGATTATTTTTTACAATCAAGTCATAAAATAAAGTGGTTATTTTGGTATTCTTTCACAGGAAAGTTATGCTATGGTGGTTATTCCTTATTATGGTGGTATTATGGTTATGGTGGTGATCTAAAATAATGAATGCAAACTAGTGTCTTTTGCAGTGGTATGAGCCTGCTGCATGCTTTTTTAGCCTGCAGCATAAACGGGCCGGCTCGTCCGGAGCATTCATGCCACACTCCCACAGGAGACCGACGCCTGATTGGCGGCTATCAGCCGCCAGCCGCCGCCGGCTATCAGCTCAGACCAGTGAGTGGGACAGCCGAAAGCCAAACTTCGGGGAAGTCTTATTTCGTTTGCTATCATATAGACAATATCATAGTTAAAATATTTCCGTTTCGGCGGGGGCTTTTTAAAGGCCGGCAACGCTTCTGTAACCCCACGGGTGATCACTTTACATCACGCCTGATCCATGACCCGCCAGGTCGTTTGCCTTCCTCTTACATAAAAATATATGAACTCACGTGGAGGTTTGGGCCGGACTATATTCTGAGAGATCGGCGGCGAGACCGCCACGGGAGCGCCACCGTCATCTAGCGCCCAAGCGCGGAGGCAGGCGTCTCCGCAAATTGCAATGGCCAAACTGTGAGTCAGGACTACACCATATGTCTCAATGACGTCTGCTGCACTCTTCCCTCTAATTAAGAGAAACAATTCAATAACTTTCAGTGCATTTTTATGAGTTATTAATATAAAATTGATTGCTGGGTCAGGGTTTCTCTGAGGAATAATGGGGTTAACAAGTTACCTATGAGCTACATATTATAAATTATTTGCTATCAATGCAAACATCACAAACCAATCAGTAGTTGTGTGAATTAGTAATAAGCTAAATAACATTTGAAGGATATGATATATATTTCTTTAAATGATGTAAATGTGGATGTATTACATAGTATGTTGTTACGTAAAACTTAATACTGACATATCATGTACCTTTCATATTTATTTTCAAACAAATATAAAAAAGCAGCCAAAATAACACAGATTTTTCTTTTACAAACCTTAATGCACCAGTTATTCCAGATAAAAACCGAGGCACAGTAGACTCTCTCTTTAATACCATTGTAACAGCATTTCCTGATATGGGTAGTTTAACAACCAGCACACCTCCTTCTCCTCCATGGCCAAATGCGAGTGCAAATACTGCTTCACCATTATCACGCAGAAGTGATGCACATGTGTGAGGCACTCCAGTAGCTAAAATCATTTCAAAGTTTAATCAAAAATAATTCACTTGAGTATATTCACAAATATACTTATAAGTATTTGGGAAAACCTACTATCTCCAACAGGGTACTTCTTTTTGCAGAGATGATGGTGATAAATCATATGACACATGCACAATGATAATTTAGATGAGAGACAAGTCCATATTAATGCACACATTAGAGGTTGAGTTGCTTTGAGTATTTCTTATTTAATAAAAAGGCAAAATACATTCAACATATATTATTTACTTTTTAAAATTGTTATAATAATATAAATAACAATACTTACTCGCATTAGAATATTGATTAAGAATACAATAATTGTTTGGATCATTAATAGAACTGGTATCATGGAAAATTGACGGGGATGATGTACTCATAGATCCAAAAGTTGACTGAAAAATATCAGGTAAAATATTAACTTATGCAATAATATCAAATTTTTAAAATCTTATTATAAGATATGTTTTGATTAGATTTTAATATTATTAAAAAATATATATGAGAGAAATGTATATTATCCAAAAAATTATAAAATTTAACTATTACTTACCTTTTTGTCGAATGATTCTGGGTGTGGAAATATCAGTCTATGCACAGAAGACACAGTAGCAGCCAATATGATCACTTCTCGAGTACTCAATCTTTCATATGCCATGATATTACTCAGAGGTGGGGTGCCTGGTGCCACTTTACATCTTAAATATGATCCTGTCAAGTTAGTATCTAAAGACGACTCTGATATCTCAATGGCATCTGATGTGGTTTGCCTACAATTCGAAACAATACAAGTTTTTAATCTTTAAGGGAGACAAGTCATATAATGTCATAAACCTGTTGTGTGATCAGTACCCATCCTGTTTTCTGTGGAAGGGCTGTTTAGCCCTAGAATACCTATATGGAATTTTGATTTGAAAATTCAATTTTAACTCATTTTAAAAAGTAGAAGCGCTGATCAATGTCGTTCCAGTGTAATTTCAACTGTATAAGACTGTATTTCAATCCAAACTCTTGTTAAATTAATTAATATATAAGTTACTAATTAATATATATACAAGGTCAATCAGTTTACAATTTATCTATAACTAAACTTCTGAGTATATATTATAATAACACCTAGTATACATACCAATATAAAAATCTATTCCTGACATTAACTTTTTTTGAATCTTTATACCAATAACCGCCAGCTTTTTGAGGCAATTTAATATCTTGTAAAGTACTGTGTGTGCCCCCTAAAACATCAACAAAGTAATGAACATAAGAAATTGTTAGTGTGTAAGAAATATCCAATATATACAAATATAATAAAATTACCTGTATTTAAGACCACTTCTTTCCACTTCTCAGGAATATTATAATTCGGCGTTATTTCTTTAAAAGTTATAGATATCGTCTCTGAAAAATCCATGTTTACAACTAGGATTTTTAAGTAGAAATAAGTTATTAAAGTGAGTAGCAGAGAGAATGATAAAAAAGTAGTTGTTCCTACGCCGAGTTAAGTTCTTTATAAACTTCGCTTAGTACAAAATATAGTTAACATTATCTTGGAAAAAGGTTATAAATTAAGCGGCTAGCGCGGGTTAGTGTTATTTGACGTTTGATTGACTTATATGTAGGGATGTAACGATATATCGAAAAACCGATAAATATCGATATATCTCTAAAAACATATCGATATTTATCGATATCGATGAACAACCAATATCGATATATCGTTATCAAAAGAATCTTAAATATCGAACCCAAATATCGAAAAGGCCGCTTAATATAAGACACCCACAAAATTTAGAGATGAATGGAGGGCGTTT